>JAVBJF010000613.1:0-134743 GCA_033439095.1 Pseudococcus viburni | reverse complement strand
AAATTGCCAGAATCAGATATTATTCAAATACGATTTTAAACCAATAATGCTATAAATTATTATTACTTACCTGATGTACCGGTACAGAAGATCACCTGACAATTCAGAATTCACAAAATCAGCAAATCATGACAATGAACTTGAGGATCAACGATTGGCAGGAAGATAACGTGAGAGTCTCAAATGTCAGAGCCTTGATTTAAAAATTTAATATTTCAATAAAACTTTATCCAGCGTAGAAAAAATATTAATTTTTCATTAAATTTTTCCAAAAAATTGAAAAAATCGTGGAAAATAATTCACAGATAAACTTTGATTTTGATAACCTTTTGGGGTTTTAACGCATAACGTGATAACATCAATAATCATAGGCACGAAACAGAAACTGAAACGGTTAAAAATCAAAAATAGTTTTTTTTGTGCTTTTTTCATCTTTATTTCTATTGGCTCTTCGTTTTCCCCTCTCCTTGATTATCGTACGATTTCTACCGAAAATGCGCGATTGTAAACGTGCGATACCGGTTTTATTTTATTAACCGATTTCCTGAATCCTGATTCCTGATGTCGCAGTCGGTCGGTGCGTCGGTCTTATCCTTGTGTGGAACGGAAGCTCAGATTGTTCCTCCTTCTTCGGCTTCTGACTAAAAGTTGAATATCCATTAGTGAAATTAGTAGTATTTAATTTACGCGTATTCGTTTCGAATAATGAAATTATTGTACTTGTGTTTTCGTAAACTTCGTGGTTTTTTTTTCAACTGATCAGATCGATTTTATTTTGTGTTTGATCATGTGCAAGTGCACCTACAGTTGTATAATATTCGCCATTCGTGATGAATCGAGATCAACTGTTCCTGAAAATATTAGGTAACATTTAGATAGATTAGAGATATTTATTTATGTGTATAAGGGTTGTTAGAAACCAGATTTACTAAAGAGTACAATTATCTTTACATTTTCTGTAAGAATGCGAATGATTAATTTCCGCGGCAAACTTCGTTTATTTCCATTTAGTGAAAATAATGCATATCGTATTGCGTCATCTAGCTATAATTATCACGACCTGTGTTATTTCTTACGGTCCTTCATGTCTAAACATAGCATTAACTTGAATTGTGTGCGGATAAATTATGAAAATTTTCGAATTTCTTGTTTCAAGCAATTCATTTCATGTGATTTTAAGAAATCTTGACGCCATGATAGCGTCAATGTTGAACGTTGAACGAGTTGTTGCGATTACGCCGTTGCGGTATTCGTTCCGGGAGACGGTCGTCACCACGTGTTCTCAGCTTTTTACCTGTGCGGTGTCCAATGCGTTATATTTTTCTTGGAAATTTATCTTTGCAATTCGCAGTTCCAAATTTTCATTGATATTATTTTGTTTACTTCCGTTCGTGTGACCGACGATCAATAAACTTACGTAATATTTTAATATTCGTGATAATTTGTTCAAATGTAATGTTTCGTAAAATGTCTAGTGTATTTTAATACTAACTGTGTTGTTTTATATCGTAGTAATTTGTTCGGTGTTTTATTCCAGTGTGTGATCCATGGTGGTTTGTATACATTCGAAACTTCGCATGATTTGTTGATGGATAACCTGGGTAAGTGATTTTTTGATTCATTTAACTTAATTTAGAAATTTCTTTTAAAAAATTGAACATTATTATAAACTAGAGATGTACCTTTTCAGTGAAAAGTGAAAAGTTGTTGAAAAGTGTGAAAGGTGTGAAAACTGAAAAGTGTGCTTTGTGACATATCATTTTGAAGGGCTTGATGAACTTCTATTGAAAAGTGATGTGAAGTACTTCAATCTCCAAACATCTTACTTTCCACCAGGGTATAGTGAGAAATACGACATTTAAACAAGCCTCCTCAGGTCCTGAGCTATTCTAATTTCAAAATGAAATTAAAAAAAAAATGAAAAATGATTATTTAATAAATTATACGAGTCATTTTTGCAAGTGGTCAAAATGAATGAATGACCACATATTTGGACTTATCTCGACAAGACAAATTCAATGGTTTTTTATTTTTACATTTCGATCGATTTTTGACAAATTTTGACCAAACTACAGTAAAACAGTCGTTTTGTTGTGGGCAAGTTTCCGTGAAAAAATCATCGGTAGTCAGATTCGACACCGTAACCCAGTGGAAATTTCTCACATGGTTTCGTTTTGGCCGAACCAAAAATATGCTGCTGTAATCACGTAATATTTTTATAAAAAACTGTGTAGCAGAAAATGCACTGGTAATGCATAGGGTTATTTTCGACTTCAAGAAAATAAACCCAAAAATTACTTTTCTTAGTCATTTTGGATTGAATTTTAAATTTAAAATTACGACTAGAACAGAACTAGAACCATTGAAAGAACATTTTTGGCTATAATATGCTATATTTTGGTGGGAAACAAGAATATTGATGTCAAGTTGATACAATAGTGTTACCAAGTATACCATTGTGACCAGCGTAAAAAACTACTGCCAATTGATATGTCATATGACTTTTTCATGAGTGAAAAGTACTTTTCAAAAAAATTCACTTTTCAGTGCAAAGTTAGTGAAATGAAAAGTACTTTTCAAGGCACATCTCTATTATAAACATAATGAAAATTGAAATAAGAGTTTACAATCTGATGCTGTCACTTTTGACTCCAAGCCCCTTAATGGATCTTGAAATTTCTCGAGAGCTTTGAATTTTGATAGTGTATGACGGTTATAAAGTCCGTAAGACTTCGGTAAATTGATACATTACGTACAAATAGTCCAGTAAATTTCAATTCCATTAGGTATCGTAAATTTCAAGTGGATCAGTGCGAAATTTCAGGTTGTCAAGTTCATCCTGATTTTCCAGCTGATAACCTAAAATTATACATTGGAATCGTTTAAAGTGATTTAAAATTGCATTGAATTCACCAAATTTGATAATTCGAATCGACACCATCCGTTCCCCCTCTTCAAACCATATCAATTTTAATGTTCATTTTATGAATTTTTTTCCATGATACAGACAAATCAACAAATCCATCTGAATATTTCAATCTCTAAAAAGTTGAATTTGATTATGAGAAACTTTCAAAATCTTCACCTTGTTATGTGATATGTTCCATACATGCCATCTTGTGAACGTGCCAAGAGCAGAAAGACTCAGCTAAACAGATCCCATGATATCTTCTCAAACTCTAAATGCTTCATTCTCTTAATTACCGTTAAATCGATTAAACCATACACCTTAATTATCATTTAATTACCATTTCAGTATATGATCCCCATAAGGAGCTTTTGCGATGGCGCTACTCTTCCCTCATATTAATTAACGCTAAACCTTCCAGAGTGAATTTTTTCTCCATCCGACAGATATTCGAGCTAAGGTAAACCAACGTTTACGACTCGAGTACCTACTACAGATTCGACAATCATCCAAAGCTTTCGCGTACAAAGCTGCATCCCTCTCGCTCGGTGAAAAACTTCACCACCGTACAATGCACAAGTGCTATGTCGTTGTGTATAATATATGTATACGTAGCTTGATATGCGGGCTCTTAATCGTCGAACGCGTTTATTATGCCATTTCATTACTACATACCTACGATACGAATTAATTATATCGCTGCGATTTATAATACGCCTATGTACTCTATCTGTGTACCTATCCTGTACACTCTTGTTATTTTACACAACACCAAGCCACCCGCAGAATGAGACGGAGATATATGCGAGCCAGAGGGTGGATGACGAAGGCATCGTTATCGGTAGGGTGGTGATATACCGCCACCGTGCATTAAATTACCCGAGCTTGATTATTTTTCAATGATAAGCTCGTACCCAGATACCGGATGGAGGGTGGACGGCTGCAACTTGCGTTCCGATGAAGTGAATTAACAGGAAAAATCAGAAGTTCCAAAACGAATGTTGTTTTAAATAGTGCACACCCCGATTTTGCTGAAAATTGGTACATGTGGTGAGTTCGAGGTTCTGATTACCAATTTACCGTCCAAAATTGGCGCAACCGGTTTTCTAACTAGCGAAACTGTTGTTTTTTTTTGATAGAAAGTTGGTAATACGATATACTTGACGCGATAACGAAAATAATAGGAACTTAAAATTACCACTCATATAATTGTAAGCCCGTAGAAACCGGTTTCTTCTCAAAATTCAACTTGGGTTTTCAAGAAAATTGGTGAATAGGATGGCCTGTGAGTGGTCTGCCAAACTTCATTTTTGGATATAACCGGGTACCACTAGAAAAAAGTTAGATGAACAAGTTGCATATCTTAAAAATTGAAGGGGCAATGCTGTTTTTTAAAAAATTACGTAAACATTTTTTTTCAACCATGGGAATGGATAATACTTTGAAAACTGAATAAATTTTCATTACATGACTTTTTGCCCAACTTGAAAATTGAAGGGGTTTCAAAAAATTTTGTTCAAAAAAATTATAAGAAAATAAACTGATCAAAGGGATGGATAGTATGTTGAAAAATGAACAAATTTTTTTGTATAGACTTTTTGCCTAATATAAAAAATGAAGGGGCTACGGGTCATCCAAAATTGAGAAAATTGAAAAAAAAATTGAGGCTCACTTATTTTGAATGACCCGTGGCCCCTTTATTTTCGATGTTAGGGAAAAAGTCTGTAGAACAAAATTGATTCATTTTTTAACATACTGTACATTCCCTTGATTAGTTTATTTTTTAGAACAAAATTTTTTTGAAGCCCCTTCAATTTTCAAGTTAGGCAAAAGGTCATGTAATGTAAATTTATTCAGTTTTCAAAGTATTATCATCTTACTCTATGGTATTATCCATTCCCATGGTTGAAAAAAAATTCACGTAATTTGAAAAAAACAACATTTGCCCCTTCAATTTTCAAGATATGCAACTTGTTCATCTAACGTTTTTTTTAGTGGTATCCGGTTATATCTAAAAATGAAGTATGGCAGGCCACTCGCCGGACACCCTGTATGTATTTGGCACTCTGATTATAGTTGCAAGGATGAAAATTTCCAGCATCCAAATTTAGTGTAACTGGTTTCCTGGTTTGAGAAACTGGATTCCTCGCGTAAAAAGTTGACGATTTCAGTAAAAATGTAGAAAAGTTGACAATTTTAGTGAAAATGAGTATGTGGGATGTTTTCGGCGCTATAATTACGAAAATAACTCCAACAGAAACCAAATTGGTGCAACCGGTTTGCAAATTTAAAAAAGTGATTCACTTTTTTGCAATTTTTATTTTTTTTCAATTTCATAAATAAGTAGACTTTAATTAATAAAATTAATTTCAACTCAACTTTCTAAGGCGAGGTACTGATTACGAAAATACTTACCATAAAGAAACTGGTTTCTTTCAACAAAAAATTGACGTTTCGGCTGAAAATTGGTATATGAGATTTATTTGACGCGGTGATCACGAAAATAACGCTCAAAGCAGCCAAAACTACGCTCGATGATTTTACTCTTCACCGACTATAGCTCCATCGCCTCTTATTATACTTGAAATTTTTCATTTTATGGATAACAAGGGATCTAGAGGAGCCCCTTTAGTTTAGTTTTACAGTGAGTTGTTGAGTTATTCCAACTTTCTCTGGAAAATGGCGTATGTGAAGGTATGGTGAAGGTGCTTGTAAATTTTTGCTCCGCCATTTAGAGTTGAAGGTTTTAAGTAAGCAGAATTTATGATTTTATGTAATTTTGATGATTTTTTATTAAGTATGAAGACGTCCTATACGTCAATACAGTATTACATTCTTCATGACAATTCTTTTAAGTTAGTTTTCGCGAAGTTTATCGACTCTTTGATTCAACTAAGTGGAAACTATCAAATGATTACGCGCTGGTTTCAAACAGACATAAATTTCCTTTTCGTATTAAACGTTTTCATTAACTGATATTTCGAATTCAGTTCAGCTAAAACCTACGAAATGATACAAGTGATGGATATTTTCCACTTACGATTACATAAATAATGAGGATTTGGATCCCCACTATTCTCCCTGAGCTCATTTTCCACCGCCAGTTGCTATCATTTTTGCATTCATTTTTTTTTTTAATTTTTTAAACTTCATTTTTAAAAAATTATTTTCGATTATTTCAATTTTCTCAATTTTTTTCCAATTTTGATTTAAAAAAAAATTTTTAATTCAATTATTTTTAAAAATTTTTTCCAATTATTGAGCTGGAAATTTTTTTAAAAACATAATGTTGAACATTTTTTTGAAAAATTCAAAGTTGATGCAATTTCGCACACTTTCGCGACATTTTGAATTTAAAACAACCTTATTTTTAAAGTCCGAAAAAGTCCAAAGAAACTGACTTTGTTCACAGACTTTAAGCTTTAACGCAGCCAACAAAAAAGGCTTTGGTTTCTTGCCCCTGAAACCGATTATTGCCAGGTCCGCTGCTCCTGGAACTGATTATTGCCAGGTATTTATCCACGAAACCACCTGGTTCCATACTCGCATATGTCCCGTTTCATTTAGTAAAATTGCCTACGCCAAAACCAACTTTTAAAGAATCGTTCCGCAGCCTTGATAAGGAAAAGTTGAACGCCGACGTTATTTCCGCCCTCTCCTCATTTCCAACCCGAAGGTCTTATTTACGACGGGCAACTTCCTTATATTTATAAATCTTGGCTTAAAAAACGAGCACCGCGGCGTACGCCCGTTTCCTCGCCGTTTTTAATCAGATGGTTTTTCTACAGTCGGATTAGAAATGGAAAAAAGGAAATTAAATTAGAGTTTCGTTCCCATTGGTCGCAAATTTCCCAAACTGTCATCGTGTTCGCCAGCTTTTTTCTGCCGGTTTCTATAAATGACAACCCTACCCGACTATTTGTGCTTTGGCGAAAGCGACTGACTCGGAGGAAGGGGGAAAGTACGCCGAAGTTTTCGTTTCCTTTGCCTCTTTCTAGACGCATTTTTTTACGCGCGAAATTATAATTTTTCGTTGTGTCGCCGCCTTTGTCGCGGAAAATTATTACGCGTTTTGTAAAAACTGACGTGGTTTAAAGGTGAAAAAAGCTTTTAATTTTGGCCTTAATGATACGAATTGAAGTCGATGAAGATTCAGAAAAGAACGTGGTGGTGTTGAGTTCTGTCTAATTCATGGCACTTCTTTAATTTGTTCATATTAGGCTCAGTCCATGTCAACTCGACCTGGTTTTGACTTTGGGCCTTCCAATTTGGCTCAAATTTTTTTTACGGATTCCGTCGATGGTTTAATGAAGGAATCCTTCGGAATTTTTATTTCACGAAAATAAGGTGATTCTCTGAGTTGAGTAATTTTCTCAATAATATAAGCATCAACTTCGGAGGAATAAGCATTTAATCGAGATTAGAATTTTAAATTAACAATACCGTTAGCACGAGCACAATTGGTTTGGTTTAAACCTTGAACAGTCATAGAATTTTCCAATTTTGGAAAACCTAATTGGCGGAAAAATTCTTTTGAAATAAAGCAATCTTCAAAATGATAATTATCTGAATAAAGCACTTGTGCAGGCCCGCAATTTTTCCCCTGCAATTCAACTTTTTTATTAGATAGGAAAGCACAACGTTGGATTTCAATTTGCATGAGTGACAAATTTTTTCTATACAAAAGCCACTCTTAATATAAGTGAGCTCATGTGAATTTTCCAATGGCATGTCCAAATACATTCCTATCACAGTATCTCATCACTAAGCAATGAAAAAAATTGAAAAATCAAAGTCTTACAAAAATCTTTATCGCTATTAAAAAAAAATCAATTGAAGAGTTTTGTATTAGGTATTAAAATTATTGTTACAATTATTAAAAAAGGAAATAAAAAAATAATTTAAAAAAATATCCAAAAATCAATTCTGAAATGATAAATAACTTGATAAAAAAAAAGTTGGTTATCTTAATAAAAAAGTTATAATACTGTTGATTGATTAATTTAATAATGTACGTACTTGAATGGCGTGCTAATGAAATAATATTGTTGAAACTTATGATAAAAATTACAATAAACAAGTTTAAAAAATCTCCAAACGTTTCAAAAATTACAATTAAGTATTTCAAGGTCTGAAAGAAATATAAGTTGAATAAATCAAGATTAGTTGCATGATTTCAATTCCATATTGTCTAACAGCAGCACTCAAAGTACAAGACAGGATTTGGTTCCCATTTTGATATGTACTTGTACAGTAGGGTGGATCGCGAAAAAAAAACATGCCTCGGATTTGGACCAAATTTGGTGGAGTGGGTCTCCTAGATATGGAGACTTCCCAAAAAAATTTTGAGCCCCCCAGGTGTACGTGGGAGGGAGCAGGGGGTGGTCAAAGTGCACCTATTTTTGAAAAAATCGCTGGTTTTTTGTGTTTTTCAGTCACTCAAAAGTCGTGCGAGAAGCCTTCGTAGCACTTAAAAGGTGCGATTTGAGTTTCCACATCTCCCTAAACCATCGCCATCCTCCTTCGATCAAAACTCAGACGGCTACCAGGGGGTTGAAAAGTTGCAGATCGCAAAATTCAAGTAACATTTCGAGCAAAAAATGGCGCATTTTCAGGGAAGAAATGGCCAAATGAAAAAAACAATTCGAAATTCGTGTTCAGCAGGTCAAAATACCCCGCCAAACACACTTTTCGCGATAATTTTACTTCAAGTCTGAAAATTCATTTTTTCATAATGAAAAAGCAGTAAAAAAAGTGAATTTTATCATGAAAAAATGAATTTTCAGACTTGAAGTAAAATTATCACGAAAAGTGTGTTTATCGGGGTATTTTGACCTGCTGAACGCGAATTTCGAATTGTTTTTTTCATTTGGCCATTTCTTCCCTGAAAATTCGTCATTTTTTGCTCGAAATGTTACTTGAATTTTGCGATCTGCAACTTTTCGACCCCCTGGTAGCCGTCTGAGTTTTGATCGAAGGAGGATGGCGATGGTTTAGGGAGATGTAGAAACTCAATCGCACCTTTTAAGTGCTGCGAAGGCTTCTCGCACGAATTTTGAGTGACTGAAAAACACAAAAAACAGCGATTTTTTCAAAAATAGGTGCACTTTGACCACCCCCTGCTCCCTCCCACGTGCACCTGGGAGGCTCAAAATTTTTATGGGAGGTCTCCATATCTAGGAGACCCACTCCACCAAATTTGGTCCAAATCCGAGGTATGTTTTTTTTCGCGATCCACCCTAATGTACAGCCATCAAAAATGAGAATGAGTTCTTTGAAATTCGTTTTTTTGTATACAGGGTGTCCCGTCTCAATATGG
Organism: Pseudococcus viburni; assembly: GCA_033439095.1. Taxonomy (NCBI): domain Eukaryota; kingdom Metazoa; phylum Arthropoda; class Insecta; order Hemiptera; family Pseudococcidae; genus Pseudococcus; species Pseudococcus viburni. Next base: position 125,516 of record JAVBJF010000613.1, on the reverse strand, counting down.
ACACCCTTTAACCAGTAGTAGTGCAACACTTACTGAGTCGATGTAAGTAGGTTTGCCTACCATTGGGATTGAAGGGGCAGAGTTATGCACATCAAAAATTTTTTCTTTTTGAATTTTGCTTGGCATTTTCAACCGTGCGCTATTCAACAACCAAGATAGGTAGGAGGTTGCGCTTTGCGGCAACGTGTAGCCCACTTTCTCTAGAATTTTTCTATGCGATTGATAATTTTTGTAGGTGAACTAGGGTGGGTGTACCGCACCAAATATTTGAAAAAATCGTGTCAAAAAGTTGATGATTTTTAAAAAATTTGGTAATTACTAAAAAAGTTTCCCTCTTCTACTACCATTATTAGTAGTGTTTCTGGAAGAAAAAACTTCGATCTTTCCAATGGCGCTAACCCCACTCTTCTATCATGCTCCAATCAAAAGTTACGAGCGTCTAAATTGAATAAAGACACAAGAAAAACTTCATTTTTTTGATTTTTCAAATTTCAAAAATTTATATCTTTGTGACAAAATGAGATAGGCTGATGGGGTTTACAGCATTGAACTAACCAAGCATCACACTACACATTGTGGGAATGATATTTTTCAATTTTACAAATAAAAAAAATTTTGCCAAAATTTTTTCCAATTTTTTTCTGATAAAAATTTTTTTTAATGTAAAATTTGAAAATCCTATTAATATTTTGTGCGGTGTAATACTTGGTCAGTTCAATGCTGCAAACCCCATCAGCCTATCTCATTTTGTCACAAAGATATAAATTTTTGAAATTTGAAAAATCAAAAAAATGAAGTTTTTCTTGTGTCTTTATTCAATTTAGACGCTCGTAACTTTTGATTGGAGCATGATAGAAGAGTGGGGTTAGCGCCATTGGAAAGATCGAAGTTTTTTCTTCCAGAAACACTACTAATAATGGTAGTAGAAGAGGGAAACTTTTTTAGTAATTACCAAATTTTTTAAAAATCATCAACTTTTTGACACGATTTTTTCAAATATTTGGTGCGGTACACCCACCCTAGTTCACCTACAAAAATTATCAATCGCATAGAAAAATTCTAGAGAAAGTGGGCTACACGTTGCCGCAAAGCGCAACCTCCTACCTATCTTGGTTGTTGAATAGCGCACGGTTGAAAATGCCAAGCAAAATTCAAAAAGAAAAAATTTTTGATGTGCATAACTCTGCCCCTTCAATCCCAATGGTAGGCAAACCTACTTACATCGACTCAGTAAGTGTTGCACTACTACTGGTTGAAGGGTGTCCATATTGAGACGGGACACCCTGTATATAAGAGGGGGGCAGCGAAAAGCTAAAAATTTTGATTTTTGAAAAGTTACCCCTGAAAAAGTTGTTGGCTGGATGGACTAGAAAAATAAAATAAAAAATTCCAAAATCGAATCATATCTTCCGACCGCGCAAGAGCCTTTAATTCTTCAGAAATTACCAAAAATTCAATATTTTTAGAAATTTAAAAAAATTAGAAAAAAACAAAATTTATTAAAATTAATTTTAGAGCTTATTTAGGGAATATTTAAAGCAAAAAGTACAACTTTTTTGAAAAAATCCATGTTTTATATTTTTTTAAATTTCTCATATTTCTTCATCTCTGAAAAAAAATTGAAAAAAGTTATTAAACGCGTATTTTTTCAAAAAAAAGTGCTTTTTGGTCTAGATGGTCACTAAATAAGCTCTAAAATTAATTTTAATTAATTAATTTTTTTTTTAATTTTCAAAATTTTAATTTTTGGCAATTTTTGTAGAATTGAAGGCTCTTGCACGATCGGAAGATATGAATCGATTTTTAAATTTTTTATTTTATTTTTCAAGCCCATCCAGCCAACAACTTTTGCAGGGGTAACCTTTCAAAAACCGAAATTTTTGGTTTTTTGGCCCACCCTACAATTTCGCTGGAACTGACTCCACCTTCTGATTCATCCCATACACATAAATGAACCTTCGCGATTATTCAACTCGTAGATGGAAAAATTATGCAACTGGGTGTTGAGGAGACAACCATTAATTGTTGATGGATAACTGTTATTTTCAAATCAATTTTGATGGTGGGCCTGAAAAGGGCCTTTTTAAGTTGAACCATACACATCTATTTATATTTTGTTGAATTCATAAGGAATGGTGACGAGAGTATCGATGATAATCGCTTATCAAAATTGAAGCATGACCAGGAATTAGTCAAACGAACTACTAAATCATGTATTTTTCTCGCTCGTATTATCCATAAGTAACTTCGCATAATTTTCGTATCGATACACACTATCGGCTCTTGACGAATGGGGTTCGAATTTACGTACATATTAAGTTTGGTACCTAACCTTATAAAAAAAATCTCGTGAGACGTGTATTTGTTTCGGAATTTAGTGGAAATCGATTTCGTGGAATTAAACTTCATTGCTGAAGGGTTGACACGTGTCGAAGTTTATATATGTTTGAAAAAAAAGGCCGACCAACGGTAATAAATTTTTTCCCAAATAATAAAATAAAAGACCAAGGAATGTGTATGTCCTTCGAGTTTCTGACGTTTCAGCAAAGGCTTTCGCAGTTCGGCTTCGTCACTCGAGGTGGCCACACATCAGGTTTGCTTTCGCAAAAACCAGGCAACTGTGTCACTGTATAAGTAGCAGATGATTCCGGTCGTTGGTTTTCTCTCTGATTTATCGCCTGCGTGGTCAGAATCTGCAGCAAATGAGAAAATTTGGTGCTGTAAGATTGACAAGTTCTCCACTTTAATAGTCTGTAGAATGATTACGTCATTTTCGTCTTTGTCTATCAAAGTTAAATATTAAATGTCTTTTTATTCTTTCCACTCAAGAAAAAAAAGGCCAAGGGCCAGGGTACGAATTTCAAGTATGGAATTTTCAAAGCTATCGTAAAGCGTGATTGATGATGAATTTTCTTTGCTAATAATCAAGTACACGTATAAATGAATATTTTTTAATCTCTTGTGTAGATACTTCTTCAACGTATTTCTTCAAACGCGTTTTCGACATTTCTTGTAAAATAAAAAGGAAAAAAATTTTTCATTTTGTCGATTCCCACCTCAACCGGTAAACACATTCGAGCAATAACTCACTTTTATCGAGTTTCATCTCGACGCTTCGAGATTCTCGCATTTTAACGAGATTTTTACCCTCGATTTTGCGATGGGCTTGCGGCGTGGAGGCCGTTTTGCCGTATTTTTTTACCCAGTGCGTACCTATTCGAGGGCGACAGGCGTTGATTTCCGTTCGACGCCGTCGACATAGTTTGAAAGACAATTTCCGGTTGGTAGTTCGATTTCGAATGTTGCTCTACTTCAGGTTGATTTTACTTCTTTACGAAGAGCTCAACTTTTGTGGAACAAATGAACGAAATAAAATCCCAAAATGGGTAATGAAGATGTTATTTACCTTTGAGGATGGTTTGACGAATGAAGGCAGCTAGGAGGACTCCAGGAATCTGCTATTCATATTAGTTTTTTAATGAGAGAACAAATTACCATCAGCTGATGAATTTGGATGAGAAATTTAAATGCAATAATGATTCGTTTCTCGACTACTTTGTGATACATGATCATTTTCTTACCAATGCTGTCGTCGGTACTAGGGTATTCATCGATTTTATCCTCATTCGTTTCCGCCATTGTACCTTATTAGTCCAGGCAAATAAAAGAAAAAATGTACCAAACCCCCCAAAAATTAAAGCCTGATTTTTTTTCGCGTTTTACGTTCGTAATGGTCCACTACACAACATACTAAAATGGACACCCCACAACCCTCCGCTACCCTCAGGGGAGGGGTAAACGTCCGCTGAAAACCGGGTTTTCGTGAATACTCAAAATTGAAAAGTAGTTATGAACAATCTTGTTTTACGCGTAATTTCCTATCAGAAGGGCTTTTTTCTTTTTCAAAAACACTCACTTCCTTGACCAAAAATTAAGGGTAAAAATCACCTATTTTTCAACAATTTACAGCATTTTTGGAAAAAATCGAAACTTTTGGAAATATCTCCTCAAAAAAGCCTCAAAATGGAAAAATGGTTATGAACAATCATGTTCTACGTGTAATTTCCTATCAGACAAGTTCGTTTTTTTTCGAAAACACCCGTTTCTTTGCCCAAAAATTAAGGGAAAAAACACCTATTTTTCCAATATTCACAGTATTTTTGGAAATTATGGAAATACGAAGCTAAAAGTACCCAAAATGAGCATTTTTTTAATACATGCTGGTAGGGTATTTCAAAAAAAGTCACCCCAAAAATTTCAACCTCCACCGTTAATTATAAAGGAGGTTATTGAAATTGAATACTGCATTTAAAAAATCGAAATTGTGGAAAGAAAAAGTACTATAAACGCGATGTTATGCTGATTATTGGTGATACGAACATTTCTTTGTGTCGTAAGGATTCAAAAACTATATTTTCAGCTTCGTATTTCCATCATTTCCAAAAATACTGTGAATATTGGAAAAATAGGCGTTTTCCACCCTTAATTTTTGGGCAAAAAAGTGGATGTTTTTGAAAAAAAAACGAACCTGTCTGATGGGAAATTACACGTAGAACATGATTGTTCATAACCATTTTTCCATTTTGGGGCTTTTTTGAGGAGATATTTCCAAAAGTTTCGATTTTTTCCAAAAATGCTGTAAATTGTTGAACAATGGGTGATTTTTACCCTTAATTTTTGGTCAAGGAAGTGAGTGTTTTTGAAAAAAAGCTCTTCCGGTAGGAAATCACGCGTAAAACAAGATTTGTTCATAACTACTTTTCAATTTTGAGGCCTATTTGAGGAGATATTCACGAAAACCCGGTTTTCAGCGGACGTTTACCGCTCCCCTGGGGGTAGCGGAGGGTTGTGGGGTGTCCATTTTAGTATGTTGTGTAGTGGACCATTACGAATGTGAAACGCGAAAAAAAATCGGGCTTTAATTTTTGGGGGGTCAACTCCTAATTACGAAAAATGACTTACTTTTGTCGGTCTGAAAGGTTACGTTCAAAAAATTTCAACTTGAAGTAATTTATTTTAGAGACATTTGAAAACACACGGATAAACCTTATAATAATTATTGATTGATTATGGAACAATAGAGATCAATAACAGAGTTGTACGGACGTACTTTTAGATTATAGAAATAGTATTCTATGAAATTATAAAATCTTAATAGTACATAAATTAGGATGATAAGTGATAACTTGTATTGATGCCGTAGTGAGTTTGTATAAATAGATCTAAAACTAGTATTGGGTCAAATTCATAGTCGCGGGGGAAAAGATTTTTTTTTAGTTGATTTTATTTCGGTGCAAGAATTTTTTAAATCCATCGTTACTGCAGTTTGGAACAGTAATCTCCGGCGCACTTCCGGTGAAATTTTACCATTTTTCAGCTCTCTTTTCAACGTGCTTCTCTGCGAAGTGGATAGTTTTTTTAATTCGTGTTGATACGGTCTGCTCTCAGTCGATACTTGTTCATCTGACGTCGTAAATTACCGTTTTCTTCTTTTAATTTTTTCAGTACCATGTAGTGCTGTCCTTTTCGAACTTTGGCTCGTTTCTTTGCTATGTTTCTAATCGATTCATTTCGCGTACCAATTTTTGCTCGTCTCATCAGTTCTTTTTTTTCCTTTTGTTTTTGCATTGATTACGAATCTTTGAAAAATTTTGGACTTTTTTCGATTTTTGTACTTTTCAAAAAAAATCTCAGAACCCAAAATTTCGAAAATTTTGAAAATTGAGATGTTTAAAAACTAACAGTTGCTTATGATAGAGTTTTGGATAAGGATCAATAATCATTGCATGCAAATTTTGCCTAATCAAAAATTTACATAAAAATCAAGTTTTCATGAAATTGGCAACACTGTCTCCTCCACTCAACCCTTTCAGAAATTTTGAGTACAGCTTTGACGTTGTCCCTTGTCGACCTACACGTAGGTAACCCTTCGTTCAGATCAACGTAAGGCAATGTGGAGCGAATTTCTCTCTAAATTATGAAAAAAAACGTCGCGTTCCGAAACTTTTGGGTCATCCTGTCATCTTGGAAATCCAAACACCCTTTGAAAAAATTTTGTGAATAAAACGTGGCATAAAACTAGGGCCCAAGAGTGGAGCGAGAGTACTTAATTTAATTGTCAAGGACATATTTTTCACAACACAATAGATCATAATTAATAACGTTCTCATGGACTATAAATGCAATATCCTAACGTGAAGTTGAATGAAATTTTCAATCACAGTTTTATAAAATGAATGCAAATTGCAAATTAATTCGTCATCAAATTCATTTTAACAGGTAGTCTCAGAAAGAGCTGTTGGTAACATTGTTTCATGGCGCTAGTTACACCTCAAATTAGCTCATCCAGCTTTACTCGATAAGCGTTATCTCGATAAACAACGAAGCGGAAACAAGCAGTGTACATTTCAAAATTTTAATTTCACTTACCGAAGGTCTAAAATGGCTGCAGATTCTCAAATTTACGGTCTGGAGTTCCAGGTAATTCGTTTCACCAATATGTAGCTGCTTCCTCGATTCTAATCCAAAATTTTCGTCATAGGCTAGAGCTCTTTCACCCCAAGTATCTGAAACAGAAAAAACAAAATTTTTTATCGGAACTCAATCGTTAAAACTAGGAAGTAATCAAGTACATTCTGTGCAGTTGAATGAAGAAGAAGAGAGTCTAAAAACTGAAGTCTGTAGCTGTATCGAATATTCGTTCATAAATATACACGTCACGTCTCATACAAACTATATTGCAGGTGTACAGACATAAAGATGGAGAAATTTGGTCGTTATCTGCATCTACCAAAGATCCAAATATTATTTCTACTTGCTATAGTACGGTTGACAAATTAGATGGAGGTTTCGGTATGAAATCTTCATTGTGGAAGATACCCGAAGAAGATGATAATGATTTAGAACGTTTATGTGATTTTGATCTCAAATCTCATGGCACAGATATCAAAGTAATTATTCAAGATTGCGATAATTTTGAACAGTAGCTTTGATAGAACTGAAACAAATTTAATTTTTCAATAGATAGCTGCTTTTCATCCCAATGATGGATCTCAAATAGCCACCATCGTTGATAATAAAATACTAATATGGAATATTGATTCTGATACCAGTAAACTAGCCAAAACAATATCGATGGAAGGAAAAGGTACCTTTGAGATCGCAAAATTCAAAAATTCTTCTTTATCTTGATCAAAGCAGCTATATATCAATTACTCGACAGGTCAACTGAAATTCACCACGGGCAAATGGAACCCAGCTGTAAATGCTCAATTTGCCACCACCAATGATTGCTCTGTCAAAGGCTGGGATATTCGCAGCAGTTCTTCAAAACATGCTTGGGTCATAGAAAATGCTCATTTACAATTTGTCAGGTGATCACCCTCCCCCTTTCGAAAATTAAATCTGAAACAATGCAATATTTACATACTGATTCCACTTTTAGAGACTTGGACTTTAATCCAAACCGTCACTACTGTCTAGCCACCTGTGGAGATGATGGAAGATCAAGATTCTGGGATTTGAGAAATACTTCTCAATCTCTAACTACCAGAAATGATCATTCCCACTGGGTCTGGGCTATTCGATACAATCACTATCACGATGAACTGGTAGCTTCAGCCAGTAGTGACACCAAAGTATTGATAACACGTATTCAGTCTATATCTTCGTCTTCTGTAATTCCTGATGATGAAGGTAATACCAAAGATAAACTTGCTGATGGAGTAATCGCTACATTTGACCAGCATGAAGATTCAGTTTACTGCGTCGAGTGGTCTTCGGCGGATCCGTGGATTTTAGCATCGTTAAGCTACGATGGACGATTGCTTATAAATAGGGTACCGAAGACGGAGAAATATAAGATTTTGTTATGAGATTTAGATGATTGAAATAAACATACTACGTTTTGATGGATACCAGTTTTTGATTGGTACAGTTTTGGTCAGTGGGTGTGGGAGACTGCATCAAAAGTGTTAATAAAATTATTAAAAAATGAAATTGCACGACTACGAGTAGATATGAAATGTATCGGCTAAAATTCTCGTGGTTTATTCCTTAAAATTCCTTAAAATTGAGGAAAAAGTCTTAAATTTGAAAAATTTTGAGGTTCTTGAAGAAGTGTAAGAAATTTGTTGAAAAATTTTGAAAGAATTTTGAAAAAAGTATCAAAAATTGGCAAAAACACGCTCTTATTAGGTCAAAATAGGGGCAGATGGTGTAATTTGACACACAAAAAGTTTTTGGGCTCTAATTTCAACAGTATTGAATCAAAAATTTTGAAATCTATACCCCTTATAAAATACCTCATTCCGCACATAATTTGGTAGAAAACGTCAAAAAAAGTCATTTCTGGTTCGAGATATTGACCATTTTGTAAAATCAATTTTTGTGTCACTTTACAACATTGGCTGTTGTAAATTGACACACACCCAATTGTAATTTGACAGACCCTGAAATTGAGCTGAAATGTCAAAAAAAGTAAGCATCCTTGCCAGATTTTTATTTGAAATTACAAAATTAATGAGTCGAAATTAGAAATTTGAAAAAAATCAAAAATTTTCCGACAAATTACCCCCAAAAAACGTACTTAAAATTCTGAAATGTCGTGGGCAATTCTGCTTGATAAGAACGATGTTGGCGAGAAGTATTGGCCAGTTTGCTAGTTTGTACTTTTGTAACAATGGAATCTTTCTCGATCCACATTTCATCTTCTACTTTGGGCCATTGAAAAATATTATCAAAATTGGCATGGTGATTTTTTTCGCAAAAATTTCTTGGTGGCTCGGGTCTATCGAGGGCAAAACTAGTCAAGGAATCATCCTTCGTAAAAGTGTTGCGATTAAACGGAAAAATTCCACATGACTCAAATCCTTCGGTAATATTTTTCGGGGTCATCACTTCGAGAAACGCCGGGTTGAAAATGGCATATTTCTCAGCAGGGGATTAGAGAAAAGCTGCAAATAGACACCAAAAGAATAGAAAATGTTGAGAATAACTCTCCTTACGTTTATCGTTTTCAAATAGACGGTATTTTGAAACATTTTCGTTCAAATCGTAAGCAAAATATTGCCTTACTGCTTTCAATATTTGTTGAGGAGCATTACTTCCATTTGCTGGAATATTTTTTTACTTTTCAAGCCACTTATTTAAACGAAAAACCAATGAATTTAACGCCAGCGCCATAGGACTTTTTTTACGTTTTATTAGGAACAAAAAGTCCTATGGTGCTGGCGTTAAATTCATTGGTTTAATAGCAGTTGTTTTGGTTCTATCGCAACGAAGCCTTTTGAGAACGTCTGAATTTTCATCTATACCTTTTATGATTTCAATCAAGTGGTCAACTCCGGCAATAGCATCATTATGTTCGAGGAACCACATACTCAATCGAATATCAGCTCGTTTAACTTGTTCAGCTAACGACGTAGATCGTCCGACATTTTCAAAAGAGTCAGTAATAGTACTCTGTTGTTGCTTTTTATTAACAGCGTTTACGTGAGAGATGGAATTTTCGTGTTTTTTAACTTCTCCAATCCCTCTTTTTAAATCTTTATTGCAAAAATCGCAGCGAAAGTACGTGTCACCTGAACTTGATTGCTTAACCCATGGATGTTTTTCTTTCCATTCTGATCTAAAATAGTGCACGAAATTTTTTCGTTTTCGTTTCCGATTTGACGTCGAATCAGGGTTTGATTGATTTTCTCTTTCATCTTCAGTATTATAGTCATCTTCGCTCCTAGAACATGTGATAATTTGCTGAATAACCGATAACCAATTATTCGATATGATGTGTCGCTGATGAAACAATCGCACCTCGATTAAATTTTACGTCAACATGACATACAAAAATTTTAAATCAGAAATTTTATAAAATGAATTTTTAGGAAAATTTTACTGGTGGAAAATTTTTTAAATTGAATACAGCTCTGAAAAAAAGAAAGAATTGAAGAAAAAATTGAAAAATTTGAAGTTGATAAGGTAAATTGAAATTTACCACTTGCGAACGGAGTGCTATTAAAATTATATTCTAATTAGGACGGTTTTGACAGGCAATGCGATTTGCTCTTCAAAACAGAGAAATTAAAGGCATACGCGCGCATGGGGGAGGTGTAGTTATCTTATGCTTCCATTAAAACAAAAATATAATTTTTTCATTTTCAGTTTTATTTGCATATTTTTAATATTTTTTTTGCTCTTTTAGTTGATGAAAATAATTATTTTATAAGTTAAGTTTTCACAAATTATTCAAATTGTTGATTTTATAAAGTTTGTATAAGTACCTACAATCAAATTTTTTATCAACTTTTCAGTGCAGGTTTGTGCATATGTCATTTTGTAATCGACTAATCTGAATCGATTAAGTGATTTTTTCATTTCCATAATACATATTTTTAATTTCCGACAATTATTGTTCATAAATTATTCAAGGTGCTGTCCGAAAGTAAAAACTTACCCTTTTCCTACTAATTCCCTGCTAAGGGGTTTCCATGCTTACCAGGATAATAAAGTTGTGATCAACTATCTAAGAACCAAACCCGGGATTCCTGTTAAAATTGATTTTATGATTGATTCTTATTCTAGAAATTAAAACAAATAAATTTCGCTTGGATGCCTATTTTTCCTCTCCCCCCTTTTCTCAGGGTCCCCCAACATTTCAAACGTGTGTACCGCCAAATTTATAAGTCGTAATGAAAAAATGTTCAAACAAAAGTTGTTCCTCAACACCTAATGTACATTTTCATTCCTCATCAAAATCCGTTTTGGAGCAACCCCTGCCGCCAAAATTTGGATATAAATTTTTTTGTGAGAAAACTTCGGAATCACGTTTTCTTCATTTTCAGCTTAAAGTTTCGGAGATACGAGAAAATTTGTAATCACCAAAAGTATTCAGAAATAAATTTCCTTTTCGATGAATTGTTTCACGACCATTTTCCTCAACTTTTCCTGACAGAGTGGACCTCTCCCTCTCCACCGTATCTCAAAGTTGGACCCACCAAAAATTTTTTCACCAAGATGAATTCCGATACCAAGTACATATTGAAGAACAAAAATCGTTCAAGTTTTTTTTTCAATGGTCCAACTTTTGAAATGAGGGATCAGGAAAAGTTGCGGAAAATGGTCGTGAAACAATTCATCGGAAAGGAAATTTAATTCTGAATGCTTTTGGTGGTTACAAATTTTCCCGTATCTACGAAACTTTTCGTTTCCAAATTTGGGCGGCAGGAGTTGCTCCAAAATGGATTTTGATGAGGAATGAAAATGTACATTAGGTGTTGAGAAACAACTTTTGTTTGAACATTTTTTCATTACGACCCATAGATCAGGCGGTACACACGTTTGAAATGTTTGGGGGTGGACCCTGTGAAAAGAGGGGAGAGGAAAAATAGGCATCTAAGCGAAATTTATTTGTTTTAGTGTCTAGAATAAGAATCAATCATAAAATCAATTTTAACAGGTATCCCGCGCGGATGTACAATTGAGACCTGACTAATAAGAACCAATGTAAAAATAAACGAAACTGGCAGTTTCCCTTATCTTATCAGTAACTGCTTCTAGCGCGCCACAGCTCTGCTCGGTCCGAATCATTCACAATTTGAACAGAAATTCGATGAATTAGATCCGATGTTTACAGCATGTAGCATGAATCTAATGATGAGAGCTCCAAACCGAAAATAAGAGGTAAAATACGAAAATTAGACGTCTCGAATTACTCTTCGATCTGCGTATCCTTTCATGTATAACGATAAAGCTCCAACATCACAAAAGACCGAAAGAACAATTCGCCTCCTACATAAGCGTACAATAAACCAACGAAAATGGGAACCGAACCAAAGGGAATAGCGGCGGAGAAATAAGGCAGATAATTTAATTAAATTTCAAAACGATGCTGTAAGTGCTATTAGATAAGATAGCGTCGTGCTGCAGCCGAACCGTATGCTGGAAAATGTAGAGAATCTGGCCATAGGCACGTGCGACTTTAATGAACGTTAGTTGATAAACTTATGTAAACGATGTTCCTGTTGTAGTTGTTTTGGTAAAGTTTCATACTCATCTGACGATGTACCCCCTTCAATTCAGAAAAATATCATGCCTGCTGTGAATTATAATTGTATTGTTTTTGTTGATCTCTCTATTCAGATGAAGATAAAACACAATGCGTGTGTATTTATAAAAAAAAGAGCTAACGTATTTTTCGATAGTTTTGGAACTTGTACGTACTTCCTAAGAAACTCGAAACGTAGATCTGAATTGCTTTAATTTTGATCATTTGACGTTGCTCATCAGAAATTGGAGTTGAACATTTATTTCGACACTTCTCAGGATCACAGGGTGGTCCAATTAAGTACATTTTTTTGAGGTACCGTTACTTTTATCACTTTTACTTCAGAAGTTTCTAAATCTAAAGAAATATTCCAAAAAAAACCAAATAATATAAAATGTTGGTATTGTAATGTTGAAAATTCGATTCAAGATCAATCTTACCTTTCTTTTTCTTTGATTTCGTTTCGTAGGATTCTCCACAGTGAAATTTTATTTTTACTGATTTAATAATGAAAATTCACCGATTAAATCAGTAACGTTTTTCACTGATTCCTACAGTGATTCAATTTTGTCCATTTAAATCTAGTCAATTTTGACTGATTCAAATTAAGAGAGTAGTGTTTCCAACATATCATAGGTCGAATTCCACCTAGTGAATAAGAATAAAGACTGTAGATTTGATACATACAAATAATATCATGCACTGAATTTTTCGCTTTTTTACCTTCTCTCTAAATTTGAATCAGTCAAAATTGACTGATTTAAATTTTAAATAGACAGAATTGAGTCGCTGTTGAAATCAGTAAATTTTGATCAGTCAATTAATTTTTACTGATTCAATAATGAAAATTCACTGATTGAATTCGGTAATTTTTCTCTGATTGGCAGTAAATGTCACTGATTAACAGGGGAATCAGTGGAATATGACTGATTATCAGTGACTTAATTCTATCTACTCTCTTAATTTGAATCAGTCAAAAATGCCAAAATTGACTGATGAAAGAGAGAAAATCAAGTCACGGATTAATCAGTCAAATTCCACTGATTCTCCTGTTAATCAGTGACATTTTACTGCCAATCAGTGAAAAATTACCGGTTCAAATAGTGAATTTTGATTATTGAATCAACCGGTTCAAATAGTGAATTTTGATTATTGAATCAGTAAAAATTGATTGACTGATTTCAATTAGTCAAAATTTACTGATTTCAATCAGTGAATTTTCATTATTGAATCAGTAATTATTTACTGATTCAATCAGTGAAATTTTATTTTTACTGATTCAATAATGAAAATTCACTGATTGAATCAGTAAATTTTTTCACTGATTCCTACAATGACTCAATTTTGTCGATTTAAATCAGTCAATTTTGACTGATTCAAATTAAGAGAGTATTTCATCAGTCAATTTTGGGATTTTTAACTGATTCAAAATTAGAGAGTTGTAAGACAATCAATATTTGGTTTTTTCAATGATCCTTGTTTCAACAGTGGTAAGACTTTTTGTGTTCTTAGCTCTTTAACAATCATACGAGCTCTTCCAATGGCGGTGAGATAGGTATCCTCACAAATGTCGTCATTGAATAAATTTCGTATCATCAACGACATAAAATTCCTCGATTCACAACGTTCGTGGTAATTTGGTTAAATGGACCATTTTTTTTTTAAAGGGAATGGGTAAAAGCTAAAAATTGTTGAAAATTTGAACGTTTCCATCCAATAAAAGTTCAAAAATGGTACAAATTTTTTATTTTTAAAATTTTATTTAGTAGAGACTGTAGACACCTTATACCAGATGTCATAGACCTATACCCAGATGTCATTCACATACGTGTATTTTTCTCTACTCGTACAACATACATATTCATATTGTCGACGACTATAACGACGTACACGTGCATGTACAATTCATTTCGTTATACATATTTACTCGTCAAAATTCTATCCATCTGTACGAAAAAAAAGAAAGACAGACTAAAAAATAGAATGAACAAATAAAGTCAACAAGAAAAATGTAAAAACATATAACGAGTATGAGCGAGAAAGAAGATGATGGCAAGACAGGTGAATTGTCGACGTCGTCGCGTGTTTCATACCGTACATACGTAAATTACACACGTACAAAAAGGTAACACTGATTGCTGGAATTTGAGGTACAGTACGGAAAAAAGGGTTTTTCCGAGGGTTCGAGACGAAGCGAACGCGCAAACGAGAAAGGTATAGCCAGGGTGAGGGGAAAATGGTCGGAAAACGTGTAGGAAAATACACTCGGTTTCGGTACGTCTCATTTCTCGTGATAGCGGCTACGTTTGCGGTCTATGGTGTACGTTGTGTGAGTAATTGTGCGACGATTGTTACGTAACGTCGGTAAAGGGTTGAGCGTAGAACACGTAAAATTCGCGTTTTTTTAAAGTGCTGCTTCGGTAAATAGCAAAGTTGTAGTTCGCGTGAGGTCGTATAATATTCGCGATTTATTGGCCAAGGGGACGCGAGCCCATACAAGAATTTTTTACCATCGGAATATTTTTCAAACGGAATTAACGACCAGAGGTAATTTCGTTTGTGTATTTTCCTAAAGTTTTTTTATTTTTATGGTGTATTCTTGATCGTAAAGTATTTATTGTGTATAATATGCGTGGAGAATTCAACGGTGCCGATTTTTTGGTTGGAAAATTTACGAGTTTGGCGGAATCGTGCGATTGATGCGTTTTTTCACCGCCGGTTGGAAATTCGAGGTGTGATTTTGGTCGACTAATGCACGTATTGGTTCGAGAGCTTTGGTAGGTCTACGTTCTATTAAGATTTTCCTTTCGGCGACAATGAAATAATTATAAAATTTCCATCGTCGTTTTGGCTTTGATGTTGTAAAATTATGGCACGAGATGAATGTACGAGTGGCGACGAAAAGAGTGCACGTCTCAGGTCGTCGCGACTCGGTCGTATGAATTTCAAGCGGGTTTTTTCGCTTCTGGTGAAAAAAATGCCGGATTTTTTGTGTCGCTCTTCATCATTTTATTACTCGGATAAAACTTGTCCCTTTTATGTCGTTACAATTATTCTCGCCGTTGTACTGCGTACCAGACGTGGTTTCGCAGTTCGCAGCGTATACGAGAATTTTTAATCTGACTCGCGGAGATGTTTGAAATTATTTGAAAACTCGAGCGGATGAAAAATATTCGCCGAGTTTTAAATTGAAAATTGCGCCGAGGGTTTATCCGAGGAGTGAAATTAATACTCGGAGAAGTAAATTGTATAAAATTTTAAAGGAAGTAGTAACTCGTTATTGAGACTTCGAAATGAGGCAATCCGTGGATTTTTTTGTTATGTCCCCTCAATGTTAGAGAATTGAAGAAATAAGATAATTAATTGAGCTATATTTCTATTTAGAAATATATGCAATTAGCAATAATGAAACTTACATTTAAATTATAAACAATGAATAGATTTGGAATGGCACACCACACACACATACGCAATTTCAAAATTGTTTAAAATAGTTCAGTGTTTGGTTAGTAAAGTCTGACGATTGCACTAAAATTGAAAGCTACCGGAGTCGGGGAGAATTAACAAAAGACTAATCCTCTCTTGAGTTTCTCAGTGAGAGGATCCCTCGGTTCCTTGTTCGTCCCACACTGGCAAACGGTTCCTTCTGAGTTTGTAGAAGGGAGTCGACGGTGATGAAATCCGGCATCCGGTCCCCGCCGAGATCCACTTTTCCTATAGATGCCGCAGCGTCCTGCAGGGCTTTATCCAGATCATCCTGGTTTATTTGAATGGGACCCTTGGTGGGAGGGTCCATGATGTTGGTGTTGGTTCCGAGCGTATTCGATTTGCGAACCACAATAGGATTTTGACAGGTGAAAAGAACTGATTTGCGAACCAGAAGAAAAATAATAACTGGTGGTAAAGAATCATTTCGCTCATACACTCAATTAAAAACTAACTGTTTTGCGAACCAACGTCCAGTGGTCTCTAAAAAACTAGTTGGCGTGCGCTGAAATTCTGAAAATCTACACATGTACAGGGGGTCTTCAGAGCTGTTGAATCCATTTTCAACATCATTTTGGACAAACATCGAAAAGATTCCCCAATAGAGAAGAGCAAGGCTAAAAATTTCAGAGTTCAGTGAATTGGGGTCTAAATGTGCAGTTTTGTGTGACTTACTGAGCTCATTTCTGAAGACATTTTTATCGAAAATTCGAAGGAGTACTCTAGAAGTACATAAGAGCTTCTCATAATTTCAAAACATCACGAGTTACATTAAAAATTTATATGTATTACAAAATGACCAATTTTTTCTTTAATCACGACTCCAAACTATCTGATAATGAGATATTCAAATGCAGTTCAGTTTATTTCTAGTATAATTATGTAAGGTGGTTTATTGGAGCGGAGGAAGGGGTCAAATCGAAAAATCAAGTCTATATTCGAACTCAGTGACTTCACATTAGTAAGAATCCATGTCTTACACGTTTATTTTTTTTTTTTTTTTCATTCATTTTTAAAAAAATTGGGGGTTAGAAACCACTCGAGGATAAAATCTAAAAAATAAGAAAATTCGAACTTAGTCCTCAAAAACCCAACAAACCACAACATTATTTTTCATTTTTAAAATTATTTTTCAATTGTAAAAAGAGAGGATTGGTAGAGATGTTTGGAGGAGTGTCAGATGAAAAAACTGAGTACACTACACATTCGGAATCAGCGCCTTCGAATTAGTTGGAATGAATATGTGACCCTGCCGGAAAGAAGGGACCATGTGTAAAAAAAATCGATATCTTAATTTTCATGTGTCCTTCTTTCCGGCAGGGTCACATATTCCATTTCACTTTTTATATTTCTTTGAATTTTGGTCAAAATTATGGGCCCTTTTACCCCCAGGGATGTAAAGGTCCCATCTTGAAATTTGGTCGGTTGAAAAAAATTTAAGAAGGGCTACTCACTATAATTTTTCCGGATTTTTAAATGATAGCCCATATCTTAAAAGTTCACATCACCGAAGTCCAACTTTGAACATTTGAAAATTTGATTATGTATCGTTTTTGGATCTCCTTACTTCAATCTTGGACTCGATTTTAATAATTAACTGATGTTGGTTCGCAAATCAGTTACTTTGTCTCAGATGCGAATCATTCGTTCGTTCATACTTCATTTCTGATTTTGAATCTCGTTGGTTCGCAAATCAGTTGCTTTAAGTCAGAGCATGTCATGAATCAAATAGGCTGGTTCGCAAATCGAAACCGGCCGTTGGTTCCGCTTCCGCTGAATGCTTTAATCTAAAACACTATTAAAAAAATGAAGAAGAAGAAAAAGAAAAAGAAAAAGAACAATATTATTCAATTGTACACGATGTGTATAATTTAACATAGGCAATTAATTGATTTCAATAGGGGTAAAATTTAATCTAATAGAAGTTGTAACTCTGCAAATATGAAAACAGTGTCTATTTTTACTTATAACAGACCACTCAGAGCAATAATTTATCGGACCCTGTCACTTTGACATTTACAATTTTTTATGACTGTTGACAAATGTCTGAATTTTGAAAGCATAATGGTCAAACCATATCCTTTAGAGGGTAAAAATAGCAGAACTCGAGGGGTGGCCAAGATAGGAGATATGGCAAAACATAACACCTCAATTTTGAGGCAAGAAAAATTTTTTTCAAAAAAAGAGGCAAAAATAGAAATAAGTTAAAATTAGAAATTTGACTAGACTAAATAACTAGAAATTTATTTATGACTAGAAGGTGCTCGATTTAAGTAGTCACATCTATACGACTCCCATTCTTCATTGTCCTCATAGAATTGGGGGCTTTCTCATTCTCGTTGTCATTTTCTTCAATGTTTGTGACCTTGTGATATCTTTCAATTATATTATTAAACTTTGAAGCCATATGACAACCATCTGGTACCTCAATTTCAGCCAGAGGTGCCCTTATAATCCAACTACTGCACCCACGTCCATACCCTTGTAAGTTGGTATAATCCTCCTCATCATCATCATCATCTTAAGGTGGAGGTGTGTGCAGCAATGGCTTCCTCATAAGAGGGCAGAGTAGCATCGTGATAAGATGGAGGCTGATCATCATTGTTTAGTGATGTAAGGAAATTTGGAAGGAGGCGGACTGAAAGTCCATATTATCAATGTTTAATCTTGGTTGCTCCGCCAACAACTGAGCCACACCAGGCATGTTGAAACATAGACCATAAGGGGCTAGTATGAGTCGTCTCTCAACTCTTTGACTAGATATTGGTAGCGAACTTGGCCTTGAAGGTGAGGCAACAGTTTGTGTGTTCACCTGAGATGAGAGCTGGAAAGTAAGAAGAGGCAACACAGTTGTTTGTGGAGTTGGCTGTACTCAACGGAGGCCACACCATCTACCTTGAGGAACTGTGTTGGTCTGGGTTGATATGTCTGAGAAAGTCTTTTCAGTACACAGTGTGGGTGGCAATTGCGATGATCAAGGTTGGTAGATCATGCGGACAAATGTCCAGACTATAGACACTGGACCTATGATAAGACCGGTAACTCGCAGCCATATTGGCAAAATTTCATGAGTTATTCCAATCGCTCCGTTGGGTGCTCTTGGCTGTGTTGCAGTCGAATTTTTGTTGTGATAACACGAATACCATAACTGAACGCTTCCGGAAAGTGACGAGCACACCGAGCGTCGAGGTCTCATTATGTAGGGGGGAACAAGTTGAAGCAGTATTGGCATTTTTGGCGTCTTGTATTTTCTAGCCAAAGGAGCCACAGGAGGCGGGGGGGGGGGGGCTGAATACACAGGAGACCCTTCAAGTCGAGGATTGTATCGATACGTATTTTTATGCTGTGCAGACGCGCATTAAATTTGTCTTTCGAAGTTTGTTCGGTTAAAGAATTGATCATTGTTGCGGTCACGTCGACAGCGGGATAAATTGGAACAACTCAATAATTACCTATTCCATCTTACCCCTCTGTCTGCAGTTACCAGTCTTATCTCGTAGGTCCAGTGTTTATAATCCAGACAAGTAGAATAATGGTGCTGAGCATCTAGAATATAATGTGCATTTGTACATGTGTGTATGTCTTTTTATCATACCTAATTGATACATACTTTTATCGACTTACTGGAATTTTGTCGTAGATGTTACAATTGATCCAACGAACTTGAATCTTACAGGTGACAGTTAAATTACGCCAAAGCGCGGGTGAGCATCAAACGCTTGCAGAAGTATAACTTCTACCTTCTTTAGGTTTAAAAATGAAAACTGAGGCTGGTTTTTTTCCATATTCGTTTTGAATTATTTCAGATAATTATCATTGCTTTATTGATATCTATATCAGACATCTCACTGGGAATTTAAGAAAAAGGCGAGGAGATCGAAAGTGACTTTGATACATTTTTCAGTGACTCACTGAATAAAAAGACATAGAAAAATGAATAGAAAATTACTTGGCTTTAGTAACATCGTATGCAGGTCTCAGTAGGAGGTTAGTGTGAAGTATTGAGTACTATAGGATGCTCTCACCAAAGTGTCCTATAGTGACTCATATACTACTCGCCCATCATTGTATTGTCCTCTCCTAACTCTGTATGTATACTAAAACGAAACAGAGAGAAAAAAGTACACCAGAACATGGGTGAAAAAAGGCTAAAAAGCTCCTACGTTTACGCCAGACTGAACCTACTACTTAACGTCAGTTAAATAGGATATTTTTTTAATAATAGAAAGCTTTCCTCGTTTGTGTGTGACGTTTGTTTGAATATGGGCTTTTTCTAATTTTAAAAGCATGTAAAAAACAACCGGAGGATTTTCTTTGCCTCTTATGTGAACATGTGAAGCTCAAGGAGAAATTCCTAATGCGGGCTTTTTTTCCAAGTATATGGAATGGAATTTTATCGTAAGCGAGTAATTTGTTATTTATTCTTGATCTATTGATTCGATCGGTTGGTTATGTAAGGTTGATTGTTTTTATTTTCATGAAATATGAGCTTGGCACGGTGCTATGAGGTTGGCTTCACGTCGCTTTCTTAATTTAAACTTAGGTTTGATTTGGGATTGTTGTTTTTGTTAACACTTTGAGTGCCAAGCTTAGAACACACAAAGTAAGCGTAAAATGCAATGACTGGTGCATGTTTTTTTTTTATCTCTGAGGGTCTATGGAGGGTAGTTAGAGTAATTTCAACCTCCCCCCACCCTTACAACCCCTTTTAAAGGCCGTGTGCAATATAGCACTCGCGGTTCATATTCTTGCAAAATTTTTTTTGAGTGCAATACGGCACATATGGCAACTAAATAATAGGTATCTGAAACAAATTTTAAAAGACATTTTATATTTTTAAAACATTTTTCGTCACTTTATTAACAAAATTACAAATTATTCATATCGAGCATTCAATTTAGAATAATGCATTTTGTTGAAACATTCAATGCACATAAATTTTTGCGGGCAGACGCTGCAAAAAAATGAATAAATGGTAATTTTTGGGCATCACTTTGATTCTTTTTTCTTGACTCCTTCGAATAACACGAAACACATCACTAACCCCTTCTCCTTCTGGCTAGCTCATTCTCATTCTGGTTATAATTTATAAATTTGGCAAAATGATTACATGTGTATTGTGAAAAAAATTTCAAACCAACTTACAGTGCTGGCAAAAAACTCCACCTCGACACAAACTAGAAAAGGTAAAAAACCATCATCTTCAATTCAAAGTCTCAAGTTTTAGCTGAACTAGAATCTATTTCGCTATTTTCGCTCGAGTCATTTTCGTCCAAATGGTTCAAATATTGAAGAATTTCAGCATCTGTCAGAACTTTATTGGCCATTTTCCAGGAAATGTAGCACAAAATTTCACCACTAAACGAATTTATTATTCATTCTCATACTGAATACGAGAATAATGTCGAAAAAATCGCGGTAAAATCATGGTAAAATCGAATAAAAACAACACACCAGCCGATAAAAAAAAAAATTTATGGTATGTAATATAGAGCTATTTTACCAGCATTATTTTTTCTTTCACTGACGCTATCTGCAGGAACCAAATATGTAACATTATATTTTCGACATCGTAGAATACGAATTTGCCATCAGCTTTAGCTGCCGTGAGTGTCCTGACACACACGCTCCATTTAATATCTAAGAGAAGCGAGTGCTGTATTGCACTCATGGTTTATATTCTTGGTTCAACTTTGTGCATATATGCACTCATGGCACTCAAAGTGTTAAAGATGACTTGAAATTGAGTCTTTTATTAACTCTACGGCGGCAGCTCTAACCTGCAGCGGATAAAAAATCTCATCTGCGATAAAATTACATTTCGCCCTCAACTTACGCGGCAATGATTCGCATAAATGATTCTCTGAAATCGTCTATGGTGGTTGTACAAATGTCGTACATGCGACTTCTTAAGATGTTTTCTACACGTCTATGTGGTACCGCATTGGGGGGGGGGTCTATCCGAGCGCATTATCTGTTGTGACACACATCACCTGTTCGTTGATATCCACTCCAATTTAGAATAAAATAATTTTTGCGACCAATTTAGGCAATTTTAAGGCATCTATCAGTAATTTCCTCTCCTGTTTTTACTTTGGATGTGTAAATTTAATTATTTTTTTAATAATATTTTTGTGGGTAGGTAAGATATTTAGATAGGTACCTACTCCCACAAACGTACGGCGTACAGTGGTCCAGGAGACCCCTCAAAACGCGCGAAATTCAGTATCATAAAAAAAGAGCAATAAAAGTGGGTAAAAATTAGTGTACATATAGTTTTTTTGGTCGTAGATTACGAATCTGGCAGAAAAAAATTGATTCGGGGCAATGGGGAGGGGGTAGGGAGGTGCTGAAATCGAAATTCACCTAAAATATCGTGTAATATATCGAAATCTAGATTTTCGAGGTCGTAGATTAAGAATATGACAATAAAAAAATTTTCAAGAGGTCATGTGGAGGGGGTGGGGGTGCTCAAATCAAAATTCACCATAATATCGCGTAGCATATCGGAATCTTGGGTTTCGAGGTCGTAGATTACGAATCCGACAAAATTTTTTTGTGAAAGTAAGAGGGAAGATGTGGGGGTGGTGAAATTGGAGTTAAACCAAAATATCGTGTAGTAGATCGAAATCTAAGGTATTTTTGCGATTTTAGTAATATAAATTAGACCAAAAGTATAAGTGCCACGCCTCAGCACGAAAAATGTTATAGGTGAAGTGGTAGTTTCAAGTGCCCTGAACACGATTTTCCAAATAGTTTTTGCGTCCGTCTGCGTCCGTGTGCATTATAAGCAAAAATGTGCCTTTTTCAACGATTTTTTCCCATTTTTAGTAATTTTTTTCCAGTATTGTCATTATTTACAAACCCTTTACATTCCCGGCATGTAAATAATGACATTAATAAATAAAAAAAACTATTAAAAACGGAAAAAATCGTTGAAAAAGGCACATTTTTGCTTATAATGCACACGGACACAGACGGACGCAAAAACTATTTGGAAAATCGTGTTCAGGGCACTTGAAACTACCACTTCACCTATAACATTTTTCGTGCTGAGGCGTGGCACTTATACTTTTGGTCTAATTTATATTACTAAAATCGCAAAAATACCTTAGATTTCGATCTACTACACGATATTTTGGTTTAACTCCAATTTCACCACCCCACCCCTTCCCTCTTACTTTCACAAAAAATTTTTGTCGGATTCGTAATCTACGACCTCGAACCCCAAGATTCCGATATGCTACGCGATATTATGGTGAATTTTGATTTGAGCACCCCCCACCCCCTCCACATGACCTCTTGAAAATTTTTTTATTGTCATATTCTTAATCTACGACCTCGAAAATCTAGATTTCGATATATTACACGATATTTTAGGTGAATTTCGATTTCAGCACCTCCCCTACCCCCTCCCCATTGCCCCGAATCAATTTTTTTCTGCCAGATTCGTAATCTACGACCAAAAAAACTATATGTACACTAATTTTTACCCACTTTTACTGCTCTTTTTTTATGATATTGAATTTCGCGCGTTTTGAGGGGTCTCCTGGACCACTGTGCGGCGCGAGTCTGCACTATTAGGGCGCGAACTCAAGCGCCAATTAAGCTGGTGCGAATCTGCACAATCAAGGTGCGAATTCGAGCACTGGCAAATCTGGCGCGACCCTGCACGATTAAGGTGCGAGTTCCAGCGCTGGAAGGCGAATAGCGAGAATTAGGAAAAACTAATCAACATGTGAAATACAAAAAATTTAGGTGTGAAAAAATTACGTTTTGAAAAAAATTTAGTTGAGTAAAAAAATTTAGGTGTGTGAAAATTTCGTTTTGAAAAAAATTTTGTTGAGAAAAAAAATTTAGGTGTGTGTTGTGTGAAAATTACGTTTTGAAAAAAATTTAGTTTAGTAAAAAAATTTTGGTGTGAAAAAATTACGATTGGAAAAACATTTGGACCTCTGAAGTCTGAACGTCTCAAATAATGGACTTTGAAAAAAAAAAACGAAAAAAAAATTAGCCTCCACCAGAGCATTTTCGGGAAACAGACACTCGTGCGAATGAGCAAGAAGAATTTGGCTAACGCGGTTTTTCATAACCAGGGTGCATGTAGCCAGTTTCTCGATCTTCTGGCTCATGCAGTGCCATAATAATAGTCGTGTATAAAAATTCGTACCTAAAACTAAATAACCCTACATTTTAATTAAATAAAATTATTATAAAATCAAATTTAAAATTCTCAAAATATAAATTTATAAAAAATAAAATATTATTTAAATTGATAATTTAAGTGATTGCCTCATTCACAGGCTGCAACCCGTCGATCACGTCGTTCATCACTAGAGCACGGATAAATATTAAATGCATGTTTTTCTGTATTTGAGATTATAGTGCATATTTAGCATATCTTTGCGATTCATGACATTCTGAGTTGGAGAAACCAAATTTTATTTTGCATATTTCGGCCAAAAATGCATATTTTTGCATATTTCAGACATGTAGAGCGCATATTTCAGCCATTTTCCTCTTTTTTGCATATTTTAAGCATTTTTTAAGCATTTTTAGCATTTTTTTTATGGTTTGAAAAAAATGAAAATATTTTTTTTCCTGAAAATCGAGGCGTGTTTGTTTTTTAAGCATTTACTGCTTTAAAAAATGTCCTTTTCAGCCAAAAGGTAGAGTGACACAGTATTCAACAGTATCGGCAGTGTTACAGTGTTGCAAAGCTTAAAAAATCCTTTCTAATGATACCCATATCGATTGTGCATAAGGTGCATATTTTTGCATATTTCAGACGTCTAGAGCGCATATTATATGCGCATATTTCACTACTCTAGAGCACATATTTTTCCGTGCTCTATTCATCACTGCTACTTCTTCGTCCGTTAGAACGAGATTACTTTTGCCACTTTCGGTGAGGACCGCTGTTACATGGTGCCTCAGGTGCACCATTCGTTGCAGCATGGTGTATGTGGAAAGCCACCTCGTGTCGCAACTTTGTAGCAGTTTCAGTGGATGGGCACCCGCAGCTTTCTGTTTCGTTTCTAGAGCTAGGCTCGCCGCATTTGTGTCTCTGAAATATTCGACGATCGTTTTCACCTGCAACGAATAGAAAAATTGATCGACCTCGCAACGAATGATTCGGATCAAGGGTGAGCGGTTTCACTTACTCGTTTTTACGTTTCGGCGATCCACACCTCCCCATCTTTGGCAGCCAAATTCAACTTGAATTGAGTACCGTTTTTCCAAACTGAGCTAACTTCAAAAACCGTGCATGAGGAAAGGGTCTTAGGTGCCATTTTTTTCAGAAAGGGCCTTGAGTGCAATTTTTTCTGGGAAAAAAATTACACCTAGGGCCCTTCCTGAAAAAAAATGGCACCTAAGGCCCTTTCCTCATGCACGGTTTTTGAAGTTAGCTCAGTTTGGAAAAACTGTACTCAATTGATAATTTAAATAATATTGATAGAACTATTTAATTATGTATAATTTGAAATCAAAATATTCAATTTAATGAACTTGATTTAAAAAGAATTAATTTAATAAACATTATACACTTATTCGATTTTTCAGTGTTGCAAAATACACATACGACAACACCTCCCCTCAACACGAAAAATCGATAGCTAAATCTACGAAATTACGAATATTTAAATCCTAAACCGATCTGCTGTCTACCTACAGCCTTAGTAATTTTAAACTTAAAAATTGTTGAAAATTTTAATTCTATTCATTCATTTCATTAAAAAAAAAAAACGAATTAACAATGCAATTGATATTTCTTCATTTATGTGATTTTAATTTCATAGGTTCAGAAAATAAGGAAGCACGTTTATTACAAACGTGTTCAAAAATCGACGTAGCCGAAAGGGTGAACGTGCCCAGTCAGGTGCTAGTTATAATATTTCGATGGAAAATCATTCGTTGAGCTGGTATATATTGCAGAACCGCAGGACCCCTTTCTTAGATTTCCCGAAGACCAATTAAGCACAAATGGACGTTAGCCAAATTTTATTTTTTAACATTTTTTTCAGAATATTTTATAAAAACATCAGAAAGACTACAATTCATTTTCGGTACCTAATGGCCTCACTGTTTTCATTTAAAATTATCCTTATTATCACTCAAATTTTATCAGTTGCTGATACTGCGATAGCATGAATTTGTTCCTGGATCACTTCAAATTGCGTTATTTATGTTGTAAATGTAACCTCATGTACCAAAGTGAAAAAATGGTATTGCCTTATAACTTGCTGAAAGTCTGTTGTCAGGTTTATCGTGCTAATATTTTGCTTTGATGATATCGTTATTAAACCGACAGACTTTTCGTTTAAACGAGAAAATCAGTGTAGATAGTTAGGTAGCTACTAGATTCTCAGTGCAGAGTGAATGGAATGCTTTTAACACTCTGCCAGGGGTTTGAAATTGTTGCTAAACCGCCTTTATGACCCTTTTCTCGATGGTCCTATGGTCTTTGTTTGCGGTAAAGCTGTATGAGCGATGGGAATTCGTAAATTTGTTTTTCTCTGCGTATCTAGCGGAATTTGTTTGATGTATACTGCGGTTTATGGTGGTGGATTGCGATGAAATGAATCTCGATTCTTTGAGCTATGGAATTGCCAAGTTGTTGGTCAAAGGTCAATTTAGGTACCGAGTGGCCATTTTTTATGGGTAATAAAGAAATAATGAAATTATTGTTGATCGAAATGAGATGAGAAAAATCGCTATAATTTTTCAAAATTCATTCAAGTTCGAAGTACTTATCATCGATTTACCAGGAAATCTTTTCACTGGATTCAAATTCAAACGAGGACATCGACTTGAAATATGAACTTTTAAATTATTATGCTTACCAGTAAATGAGGGTGAAATATTGATATGTGGCCCCTGTAACTAATTTTGTTACTCTGATCAATGATCATTTTCTACTCCTTCACTGAATTTTTAAAACAGCTTAATCAATCAAAAAAATACAAACTGCTTCCTTGGAAAAATAGGTTTGAATAACGATTTTTCTTACTTGTGTGTGGTCAGGGCTCTAGTGTAGTGAAACCAGCATCCTTGAACTCTTACTGGTTGTCCAGGTTGCTGAAATACAGCTAAAAATGCAGGGCATCGATTAATACCGACCACTTGTAGTTTTTATTGCAACGATATGAAAAATTATACCTAACATTGGTTCCGGTCCAGGTTTGCTATATTCTTGAGGTCGTTTTCCGGTAGCTTTATAAATCAAGGTAGTATGGTATATTGAATTTTTGCTGCATGCATTTTTAGTTCACCACTCTTGATGCAATCAATGGCCTATAATTTTATTCAGCGAGTATAATTGCCATTGACATTTTAAAATTCGAAAATTAAGAATGAAAAAACCTTTCATCACGATCTAGTTGTAGTGGTAATTTAGGATGTGCTAGTTTATTTGACATCCTGTCACAAACTAGTATTCATCGTTTTCGCTGTACTAGTTCGAAAAACTAACAAAAAAATATGACTAATCACAATGAAAATTATTGTAACTTACATTTTCTTTTGTAAATGTACAGAATTAGGCTTTTGTGAACGCCAAAAAAAATTACGAAGTAAAAAATTAATAATTATGTATTTGTAAGTAAGCACATAAAACTACATGGCCGTCTGGGAAGAGCGTTTTTTTTTCTTACCAAAGACTGTGTAGCGAAACGACAGTGGTACAAAATTTTTTTCTACAGTACAATTTTTTTCGTTGGTAGAATTTTTTCAATGCTTCATTTTTTTTCTCAGCGTCATTTTTCTCAACTAAAATTTTTTCTGGAGTACAATTTTTAGTCAACTAAATTATTTTCTTGACTAAATTTTTTCTCAACCAAAATTTTTCCCAAAGTACAAAACTCAGAAGTATTTTTTACAATTTTTTCAACACCTGTTTTTTCCCCAAAATACATACTTCACAACTTTGCAAATCGACAAATGTCAATAAAATATTTTTTCACTCAAAGAAAAACAAAATTGTTGATAAAAGTTGACAAAAGAATGAACTGAAGACATCAAAAGAAGGTTCCAATGAAAGTGAAAAAAGTGGAACAAATAAAAATTGAAGAAACATACCAATAAAAATAAAAAAACATACTAAATAAAACGTACAAAATACATGTTGAAAAGCGAATAAGCATAAAAAACATATGAATAATCATCGAAAAATAAGTAAACATAAGAAAAACGTACGAATAAACGTCGAAAAACAAATGAACATGAGAAAAATGTACAAATAAACGTCGAAAAACGAATAAACATGAAAAAAACGTTAAAAAAACGTCAAAAAATGAGTAAACATAATAAAAACATTCTGAGTTCAGTTCGGAAAAAATTCTAGTTGTGAAAAAAATTTATTCGAGAAAAAAATGTAGTTGAGAAAAAATTGTACTTTGGAAAAAAATTTTGTACCACTGTTGTTTCACTACACAGTCCTTGGTGGAAAAAAAGGCTCTTCCACAAACCCACCATAGCTCAGACAAAACAGACGGCCGTTAAAACTACGTACAAAATTATAATAAGAGTATTTAAATCGAAAAATTACATGAATTTACAATTTGAATATTAAATTTAAAAAAACCTCACCCAAAATTGAAACGACAAATGTCTTTTTCATTTGGGTATTGATAAATATATCCGGTGTGATTTTTAATAAATTTTAGGCGAAGAAAATCTCCAAAGATTTTGCCTTTTGCGATCTTCAAAACTTGGCCCAGAAAATTCAAATTTTTCGAACTATTTTCACATGGAAATGCCACCACCATCCATTCACCGATTCTAATCTCCTTTGGAGGACCGTCATCAATATTTTCCTAATTAGTTTTCTTGTCTTTTTTCGGCTTTTCAACACTGTCATTTTGATCTTTATTTTTCATTTTAGATACGTTTCCGTTTATTTTCGATTTATAATTCCTTGGTCAATTTCTTCTCTTCTCGAATTTTTTCCCGAAGTTTGTATAATATCTATAGGTTAATTTAATTCGAAATTTCGGTTTATTCATCCTTACCTACACACGCTCGTCATCGCAATAATTAGCAACTTTTATCAAATCGTTCGTGGCATGCCAGTGCTTCGAATTTGAAACCATCGTCTCGCTTGGTATCTCTGCTACGTTGACAATTTGGATTTAAAAGACAAAAGAGTACGATGAGAAAGGCAGGAAAGCCACCATAGAGGCTCGAGATTATACACGCTGTGGTATGCCGGTGGAGTAAAAGTTACGAAATGAAAAAAGTTACTGCTGATAATCTTGTTGGGGCGGAAAGTTGGCGGCGTGAGTAACTTTATACAAGATTATGCGCTTTATATAGGATATTAAATTCTCACATCGCATTAGTCGATGGGTGAGATTTAATGAAAAATCACTTTTTCATCTTCGCGACGCTGGTACAGGGCTTGATGTGTGTAAATGTAGTGAAGTCTTTTTATGCCAACTTTCAATAAATTTTTCTGTTGGATTGTAGTCTTTGTTCATCGTGGTGGGGTTGACTCGTATTTTTTTAAATCCAAGTTTTAAAAAAATTACAAATTCGAAATTTTCATGATAAATTGTTTGAAGGTGGTTATAATTAGATTTCAAATGGTATGATTATTTTTCGGTTTCGCGTAGGTTTATCATTTGTGACGTCATATTGTGATAGAAAGTAATGATTCATGTTCTGAATATTTGCACGAAATCAAGAGGTATTTACATTATTTGAAAGATAATTTTATACTCTTACTTTTTCAAGTAATTTATTATATGAAAAATGTCTAAATTGCTTGCTTATCAGGCTGCATAGTGCATAGAGAAATGTTGATTAGAAAATATCAAATTCTTGGAAATAAAAGTTAATTTTCTATCGGATTTGGCTGCTCTTTTTCATGGCTCAACTCGATTGATGTATTCGAAAAATCGAATCAAATATGGAAGTCATTTCATCTGATAACAATGTAAAATATGATGAACTTGATGTCATCTTTAGGTACCCAACTGATAGTTTTTTTCCACATTTTATAGCCTATGAATTGATGTATGGAACGTTGATGTAAAGAGAATCTATTCCTTGAGAGTCTCTCTTTTCGTCATCATATCCCTATTTTTGTGGGCGTTGCGTATCATGCGTGTGGTTGCGTGCAAAAGGAAAGAAGAGGAGAGAGCACGTATTACCTAAAAATTTCGTCGTCGACGTTTACCACTTTTAAAAGCATTTAGCTGTTTGCAACGATGTCGAGCTTGATAATGAGATTCTAAGCGAACGAGTGCCGAATATAAGCAAAGCCCTGTTAACCGCCAAACCTAATTTTGTCGTACGAAGTACGTCGTTGCTGCGGAAACACTTTGTACCGCGAGTGTTTCTCGATTTTGGGAAGATTTTGGCGAATGAAAATCGCGTATTAGTGCCTCAAGTGCCTGACGCAGATTTTATCCCAAATGATGGCGAGTTACCTACTAAAATTGGATCAATTTTTTCGTCCTTTTGCAATTGAAGTGGTCCTAATTATCATACTGAGGGATAACTGATAATACATCCAATGAAAGTGAAAAAAGTGGAACAAATAAAAAATTGAAGAAACATACCAATAAAAATAAAAGAACATACTAAATAAAACGTACAAAATACATGTTGAAAAGCGAATAAACTTAAATAACATATGAATAATCATCGAAAAATGAGTAAACATAAGAAAAACGTACGAATAATAAAAAAAAAACAAATTACTTCAAAGTGGAATTAGTAGTGATCTCTGAACTATTGAGGAGTGAATTAAAAACAAAACTACTCCAGAACTCTGCTGAGAAGATTTTCATGCGCTGGTAACTCGATGTGGTGCGCTTTTGATGATTAAAAATCCTTTGGGTTTATGAAATCGTGCATTGCCTACAGATCCCATCCCTCATCCCGTCCCTCCCCAAGAATACCAAGAATATGACATTTTAACCCCCAAAACCAAACATGAACAATAAATAAATATGCAAAAATAATATCACAACATGTTATATTTACATTAATGTAACAATTGAACACTAGGTATTTAACAGAAAAGATCAAGTACAAACTAACGTATTATTAACATAGGTATTTACAAAACCAAAAAACCAAAATCCATATGTGTACCTCTATATCGAAAGGGCCCATTCTGTCGGTATGGAGTTAAGACCAGTGGGCAATAGTAGGATGAATTCCGGTCACAATGACGCAAATCCGAGGTCTTTAGGTGAAAATCTCGATTTTTTATGAATTTTTGAAAATTGATAATCTAAAAAGTTGAAAAATCAAAATTTCGAGAAAAACGCATTTTAAAGTTTCAGAAATGTTTTTTGCGGATAAAACCTTTTTTTTGGGGGTTTAATGAAATTTTTTGACTGATCACTATGTAAAGTGGTCCAGATTTTTATTTTTTTTTAATGCAGTGAAATAGGTGTACCGACAAAGTGGGCCCTTTCAATTCTCGCGGATTTCAGTCGTACAGAGGAAAATGCGATGGTATCGACAAAGTGGGCCCTTTCTCATCCGCGACTCATTTTCGCCATATCTCGCGGAAGAATCGCGAAAACGAAAAATTTTCAAAACCAGCTGATAGAGGAGGCCTTCAGGTATACAAAACGCGAAAAAAATTTTTTTTGAAATTTTTGACCACTTTTCACAAAAACGGCTGTATCTCCGTTTCCTGGATCGACCAAATGGGCCCTTTCGATATGGAGGTACACATATATGGATTTTTGTTTTTTCGTTCGGTTTTGTCTCCGGCGTGATCAGTCAGCGAATAGGACTATTTTTTCATCGGTTTGGAATCTGAAATGCAATTTTAACGAAGCGGTGCCTTTCAGATATCCCACAATTTTCTTAGACGCCTTCAATGTTGACAGACATTGAAAAGTTTCCTGAAACCATTCTAATTTCGGAACATTATACGTTCTCAGTGGCAATTCCACTTGATAAGGATTTCTTAATTTTATTCACTTCTTGTTGGTATGTAGTTTTTAAACTGTGGATTTTTTTTCCTAAATCTTCTGGTATTAATTCCAAGAAGCATTCATGGGAATTTTTGTTACTTACCTGGAAAAAATTGAGATATTTTACAAAAAATCAACAAATTTTTTTTCAATAGGTAATGGGATCCGTCCCTTCCTAGGGTTTCACTCGACTTGACGTGTGAATATTAATCTGTGCAACAATTTCGGCCGTCGTCACTGCAGTTGGCATCGAATGCCCAGGGATACTACTCTGTTTTTCCTTCAAGTAATCGAACAATTCTGCCAAAAAAAAAAAAGAGCCGGGCGCTTAATAACTCCAATGTTTTTTTATCACCTCCCCCCCCCATGACGATTTCGGAGCAGGAAAAACCATAGATTACTAATAAAAAGGACCTACATAATTATATATTCGATAACATTTTTTCAAAACTTTAAAAAAACATTTAAAATATAAAAAAGTCGTACTCACCTAATACAAATTAAGGCTGTACTTTAGTAGGTAAATGAGTATAAAATGAATAGGTAAAATGACAAACTTTTGCGAACGTATTTTACGGAACTGAATGAACGGATTTATTTCATTTTTGGATTAAGTTGTTCAGAAAGGTTAAAGCTATTCTGCTTTGATACTATTTTTCGAATAATCAATTACCTGAATTTACTATATTATTCTGAAGTTGGCAAATTTACGTCACTTTCAATTAAACATCATGCAGTTGGAAAGTAGTTTGGGAGAAAAAAAGACTTCAATGCAGAATTCACAATGATCTTATAAAGCTGTATACAAAATTTTAAATAGATTCATTCATTATCAACTAAGTAATCTGTATTTTTAAAATGTACAATTACTTACTGATATTGACAGTGGCGTTGAGAAAATTTTGTTTTGTTTACATTTTTTAGTTGAACCATTTTCAATATAGGGGGCGTATCAATAGTTTTTACAAAAATCCTATTTAAGGATGGAAAGAATCATTCTTTTGATTGTTATCAACAATTTTCACCAAGATTGCAACAACAAACTTGGAAACTTATCAATGTGGATGCGAAATATTTTTGAAATTTGGAAATTAATATAGAAGTAATTAATTATAATTATTAATAACGAAATGAAAATGAAAAAGTGCTACAATAGTGTACTTTCATGTATACATAGTACATACATACTAGGTGACGATTATGTAACTCAAAATTTAAGAATTTCGCGAGTGAGAACTTACGTTAGCATTAGCCGGCGTTCTTGGGACCGATCTCGTATTTAATTGTAAAATTTACTCAGAAACTGTGAAATAATCCACAGAAGTGGATTCGTTTGTTCGAATGTAATTCTAATAATTCAAAATTCACCATCTAGTTACAGCATGTGAAGTAGTTTTCAATCGCGACCAATGCGTATGTGTCAGTATGGGTGTAGACAAATATGTCATTACTTTGGAATCTGATAACTAGAAGTGCCC
The DNA here is from genome assembly GCA_033439095.1 of Pseudococcus viburni. Classification (NCBI taxonomy): domain Eukaryota; kingdom Metazoa; phylum Arthropoda; class Insecta; order Hemiptera; family Pseudococcidae; genus Pseudococcus; species Pseudococcus viburni. The sequence continues at coordinate 92,571 of JAVBJF010000613.1, read as the reverse complement.
CAAATTTCGAATAAAACCCCCTTCTATTTACCAATATTTATGAAAAATACCCCGAAAACTCAGTTTTTTGCCCCTACACCTGATACAATGGCCACGAACGATTTTTTTAATATACAATATTCGGATAGTAGAGGCCACGTCAACCCCGATTAATTGACTCGCTTCCGAGCTTCACACATCTTCAAGGGTATGAGTAGGAGGTGCCACAATATTCCTTTTTTCGAGAGTTCTTTAAAGTTTTTTACAATTTTATTGAATATTTTGTTCTCCGTACATAGGTAATATATTTACAGGATTTTGAACCATTTAGATTTCCGGATATGGCAAGCCGACACCTTGACTAATAAATGTAGGTATTTGTGAAAGCTCTTAGAAGAGTCGTGATTGGCGATATGGGGGGGGGGGGGTCAAAATTTCGATAAATTTGTTGCTTTTTTAAATAGGTACCTGATGCACTGTCTCTGTTGACTTATATATTTTGAAATATTCGATACTCTGTATTTGATATGACGTTCAACTTTTCGTATTTAATGAATCACCCCTTTGGATTCACTTGCACCCCTAAGAAGGAGATGCTGTGTAATGAAAATAACGTATTTATTATGGCGTGTACTATGTTTAAATCTACATTTTTGAGGCCATCAAACACAAATTTGGCAATATATATACCGTATGTTTGAGAGCAAGGTGTAGGTAAGGACTCTCTCATTTCGAATCAGTGAAAAATCACTAATAAACAGTCAGAATTGCAGCACAGGAAAAATCAGTGAAATTCACTGATTTTCAGTGATTTTTCACTGATTATTCAAAGAATTTCACAGATTTTTCAGTGAATTTCATAAATATCACTGAGTTTTCAGTGAATTTTCACTGATTTCCAAAGATTTTCTTTCACTGATTTTCTCCTGTGCTGCAATTCTGACTGTTTCTCAGTGATTTTCGGTAATTTTCACTGATTTACAATTGAGAGAGTAGGATGGGTGGATGGGACTGAAAGCAATATGGGTTTTTGAAGTAACACCATTAAAAAAGCACAGTTTGAAATAATTTTTACCCCTTCCCTTCCTATAGAGTCTAACCTTAAAATAAAAATTAATTGCCTGTTTCTATTTTTTTCTCAATTTTCAACCTGCTGATTCCGAGATGCTTGAATATTTTTTAATATTTCGCAAACGATTTCAGAAGTTTAATCTGGCATTGAAACGTGATATACCTATACGGGAAAATTTCCAGCAGTATTTTGTTATAGACCAGTCATTCTAGGATTTAACCTCCTGAAAATTCAATCCTGAATTTTTTTCGCATATTACGTTCGTAATGGTCCAATACAAAACATACTGAAATGGACACCCTCATAACCCTTCGCTTCGCTACCCCCAGGGGAAGGGTAAATGTTTGCTGAAAACCAGTTTTTCGTGAATATCTCCTCAAATAAGCCTCAAAATTGAAAAATAGTTATGAACAATCTTGTTCTACGTGTAATTACCTATCAGAAGATTTTTTTCGGAAACACCCACTTCTTTGCCCAAAAATTAAGGGTGAAAACGCCTATTTTTCCAACGATATTTTTGGAAATGATGGAAATACGAAGCTGAAAGTACCCAAAATTATACCAGTGAAGCATAATTTTTTCATACGTGCTGGTAGGGTATTCCAAAAAAAAGTCACCGCAAGAAGTTCAACTCCTACCGTCAATTATAGGAGAGGTTATTTACTACTGCAATAACCTCCCTTATATGTAGTGTAAGTACTTACCGGTAGAGATTGAAATTCTTGCGGTGACTTTTTTTGGAATTCCCTACCAGCACGTATGAAAAAATTACGCTTCACTGGTATAATTTTGGGTACTTTTAGCTTCGTATTTCCATCATTTCCAAAAATATCGTAAATATTGGAAAAATAGGCGGTTTTCACAACTAAATGTTTGGGCAAAGAAATGGGTGTTTTCGAAAAAAAAAAACGAACCTGTTTGATAGGAAATTACACGTAGAACATGATTGTTCATAACCTTTTTCCCATTTTGAAGCTTATTTGAAGACATATTCACAAAAGTTTCAATTTTATTTTTAAAAATGCTGTAAATTGAGGTGTTTTTTTACCCTCAATTTTTGGTCAAGGAAGTGAGTGTTTTTGAAAAAAAAAAAAATCAGATAGGGAATTACACGTAGAACAAGATTGTTCATAACTATTTTTCAATTTTGAGGTTTATTTGACGAAAAACTGGGTTTGAGCAGACATTTACCCCTCCCCTGGGGGAAGCGGAGGGTTATGGGGGTGCCCATTATAGTACGTGTTCCAGTGCTCATAAAATTAACTTCGCGGTTGTTACGAATAGGAAATATTGAAATTAGGGTTCAAGGTTCATTACAAAAAATTAATTTTCTGGGAAAATCAAGTCTAAAAAAAACTTGAACAGAACATAAATTGTTAGAGCGTGAAATTTGCTATCGATAAAGTCCAATTCGTTTTCTCTTAGAAAGCTTAATTTTCGAGATATTTCCAATAAAAGATGAAAGTTGAACTTTTAATTAAAATATCTCGAAAGCTTAGCTTTCTAGAAAAAACCGATTAGACTCTGCGGAAAGGAAACTTTACGTTCCACAATTTAGGTTCTATTCATTTTTTTCGTAAAACCCTTCCTTTACCCAGAAAATTGACTTGAAGTGTCAACATAAATTTTTTTTATCAAAATGCACGTGTTCGATCCAAAAAAAATCTCGATGAAAAAATATTGTTACGCTATCCCTCAGAAATTCGTAAATCGTAAACTCAAGCGAAAATAAAATAATTATTAGACCCGATAGAATGAATTGTCAACTTGACAACTACGCCTCGTATATTACAGAATGAAGTGTTCCTGTGGTAGTGAGGTGATCAACGCAGCATTGCGCACGCATAATTTTTGACCATCAGCTGTAATTTCAAATTTGGAAAAAAATTCTTGTATTTTTCGTTCATTTGAACAAATCAGTTTTCTTATTATCATTAGAACAAAAACTTTTGTTTTAAGAAAGAAAATTTGCAACCAAATATTTATGAATAAAAATCAACGATTACCTATTTTCTGCGATTTTTGGAAGCTAAAGTACAGCCTTAATACACAAAGTAAAAATTTTATCGAAAATTAAAAATTTTGAAAATACGTTTTCAGTTACATTTAGGGCAGATGAATGCCTCTAAATCGTCCGCCGCCGTCAGGCCCACGCATTCTTCGTAGACAAACCTTTTGCATGCTGCACATTTTCGCATAGGTATCCAATTTTTCTTCAGTTTTACGAATCATGCAGAACCAAGTCTCTTTTTTTGAGATTTACCACATTTTTAGAACCCATAACTTCATTTCCAGGGGTCCAAAGGGGCTAAAAATCTGTATGGGAGAATCTGATATCAAAGTGTATAACTCGTCGTAAAATTAGCACAATCGCACCATATTCTAATTTTTACTTCATTTCCATGTTGCATGGGAGCTCGTGAAATGAAAATCACGATTGTAGGGACTGTTCACAAGCATCGGAAATAAGAAATAAGAATTGAGAAATGAGAAATAAGCCAAATATTTCTCACAAAGTCGTTATTTCTATTGGTTGAAAAATTCTTATTTCTCATTTCCAAAGCTTGTGAATACTGCCTTAGGGGCTAAAACGGAGTTACCTATACTGGTGTTACACTACTAAGTATTAGAGTGGGCCGAAAAACCAAAAATTTTGATTTTTGAAAAGTTATCCCGGCAAAAGTTGTTGGCTGGATAGACTAGAAAAATAAAATGAAAAATTGCAAAATCGATTCATATCTTCCGATCGCGCAAGGCCTTCAATTTTTCGGAAAGTGTCAAAAATTCATCATTTTCAGAAAATTTAAACAATTTCAGAAAAAATTAAATTTATTAAAATCAATTTTAGAGCGTATTTAGGGCATATTTAAAGCAAAAAGCACAACTTTTTTGAAAAAATCCACTTTTTATAGTTTTTTTAAATTTTTCATATTTCTTCACCTCTGAAAAAAATTGAAAAAATTTATAGAACACTGATTTAAAAAAAATGTGCTTTTTGATCTAGATAGTCACTACAGAAGCTCTAAAATTAATTTTAGTCAATTTTAAATTTTTTCGAAATCTTTGAAATTTTGAATTTTTGGCAATTAAATTTTTGAAGAATTGAAGGCTCTTGCGCGATCGGAAGATATAAATCGATTTTGAAATTTTTTATCTTATTTTTCTAGTCTATCCAGCCAACCACTTTTGCGGGGGTAACTTTTCAAAAATCAAAATTTTTGGTTTTTCGGCCCACTATACCAAGTATACTGTTATTCATTGCTATAAAAGTAATGAATATTTCTGCACATAGCACTACGGTTTAACATAGTGTCTAACAACTCCTGTTCGTCCTGTTTGTACTGTTTTGGGCTGAGTGGTCCTGTTTGTCCTGTTTTTGTACTGTTTTGGGGCTTTTTCAGTGAAAAGTTCTGTTTTGTAACAATTTTGAAATTCCACCCGCCAAAATAGAAAAAAAATTTCAATAAATGATCGTAATTGAAAAAAAATTAAAAAAAATTAAAAAATAGCTAATTTTTTTGGAACTTTTTTTTTTAGTATTACTATCTAATGTTCGTTCTTGTTTTTTATATACAGGATAAGATTTGTTTTTATTCTATCTTCCTTGTCCTTGAATTTTTAAAATAAATTTTCTGCTCATTTCTAACAATTATTGAAAAAATTCATTTCAATTTTTTTTTGCCAGAATAGGATTTTTTTGGGGGGGAGGGGGGGGTACAAAATCGATCAGAACCGATTTTTTAAAGGTCCTGTTGAAGGTCTTGTTTGTCCTGTTTTGGGGTTTTGAAATTTTGTTAGACACCCTGGTTTAAGGACATTAACAATTATACTTTTTCAATATGCCGAACTATCTTTGAGAATCATTGGAAATGTCGGACATTTCAAAGACTTGATGCCCTTTTTTTCATACTCACCTCAAAAAGTTCCTCGAGTCGTTTTCTTGAAAATTTTCAAACAACTTTCGATAATTTGAAATTTTTTGTAATTTTTTGGGACATTTTAGCAATTTTAATTAAGATTTTTTTGAAATTTCTAAATTTTTCTAGAAAGCTTCTACGACCAACTCGCAAAAGTTGATAGTTCTAGAAAAACTATCCTGAAAGCACCCTCCTGGCTCCACGACCAGCAATACAATGAGAAATCGAATTAAAATCAAATATCTCCGACGAATACGCAAACGGTATTTCGATCGGACGACAGCATGGATAACGCGTCAGCGATCACAAAATAGTCGAATAAGCCCCCCGTTCATTCCATCGCTCAAAAAAAAGAGGAAATAATTTCGACGCTTGGTTTCCAACATTTGTACCGTGTACATCTCGCGGATGCTTTCCGAAGCGTGAAATCAATTCAACGAGTCTAGTTTTTCTCTCCCCATCGTCGAATAAATCGAACGTATTGGCGAATTTTTTTTACCCCGTTTCTTTTACTCGATATAACCATCGTTTTCGAATGGTTCGGTTGGAAAATTTCGTATAAATTTTTAGCCGGCTGCAGGAAAGGATGGATCGTCTGGAAAACGAGTGAAAAAATATTTACTATACGAAATTGTCGGTAATGGGCTTATTTTTACGCGTTTTAATAACATTATTTTGATAAATGTAAAACTCCAGATGTGCGTGTGCTGTATGGGTTTTTTCCTACTTTTTTTTTTTTTTTAGTAAAAACTCGTGTGAAAAAATACGAGGATTTAGAGCCCGAAAGAGAGGAAAATGTACGTGTTAATGCGAGTTCGTCGATGCCCTTTTATATGTATTCGCTGAAAGCTTTTTTCCCGCTGCTTCATCCCGATTCGTATATTTAAAGTGCGAGAAGAAAACGCGAACCGGATGATGGGTTCGCGTATGATTGCTGCAGTCTCACTGGGTAGCAGTTCTGCGCCAGGAGCAGGGCGTAGCGTTAATGACGCCAGCAAAAAGTACCACGTCGGCGTAAATTATGGTAAACCTGCGAGCTCGGGTGAAAAATTATACTCGACCGGGTTTCCTAGGTGGGGTAGTGAACTAGAGGATGGCATCGAATTGAATACGAGGCCTGGAGAGGGTAAGGTAGCCGAAGCGAATGGTGGACGGTGGTATTTTGTGTGGTTTTTAGTTAATAACACTATGGCAATTTGAAAATGGCTCTCGTTAATAACTGTATAGCGGTTGCAAAGTGGCTCTCATTAATTACAGCAGCCGGTTATTACGAGTCCATCTAACGCGTCTCGTCGAAATGGTGGAAATAATAATACATGCGGAAAAGCTCCGCGACTGCGGCGGTGGTCTCGTATACGACGTTTTAATCTACCGACGAGTACGATGTCGACCGAACCATTCAACGATTCATAAATAACGTATTTTGTTTAACCGAACTCGCAAGCAAGGTACGAGCGGTAATAACCGTTACGTAACGATGTGTTGTAAAACGCCAATTTACATTCGCTGCTGACCCTCCCTCCTCTATCTCTTGAAAGTACTCGTCCTGTTTGCGGTACCGTTGTGCATTATCATTACGTTGCCGGTATGGGCGGAGGTAGGGGTTACGAAAAGCTCGATATCACCGGTACGATCTTTAAAATTTGTGAAATTTAAAAAAAAGGAATGACAAAAAGCATACTACAGTACTCTCTCAATTATAAATCAGTGAAAATTACCGAAAATCACTGAGAAACAGTCAGAATTGCAGCACAGGAGAAAATCAGTGAAATTTTTTCACTGAAGACAAATTAGTGAAAGAAAATCACTGGAAATCAGTGAAAATTCACTGAAAACTCAGTGATATTTATGAAATTCACTGAAAAATCTGTGAAATTCTTTGAATAATCAGTGAAAAATCACTGAAAATCAGTGAATTCACTGATTTTTCCTGTGCTGCAATTCTGATTGTTTATCAGTGATTTTTCACTGATTCGAAATGAGAGAGTAACACACAGGGGGAGGGTGTCTAACGGTCCTGAAGAGTCAGGCAGGTTGGTAAAAAACTTGATTTTTATAAAGAGGTCAAGCAAGTCGTGCAAAGTCGAGCTTTTTGACTCAAAGGTCAAGCCCTTTTTTCAAAAATTGAAAAAAATTGAAATGCATCCTTATAAAAACGTGAAGAATAAGTGTCTGATTTGCATATACTTGTTTGAATTTTTTTTGTAAAAATTTGAATTTAGGAGCTCATTGTGATTTCTTTTTAAAGTTATTTTCTTGGGGGGAGGGGGTAACCCATGAAAAAATCAAGCAAAAATGTCAAGCAAAGTCGAGCTTTCTGCTCAACAAATTGGGTTAGACACTCTATCATATAAAATATAGGAGATATTAAATTTATTGAGAACTTCACTTTTACACAGGGTTGTCAAGAAAAAAAAAAAATGTTTTGAACATGTTTTAAACGTGTTTAAAATATTGGATTTCCAACGCATTCATGTTTTTTCGTCATTTTTTGTAAATTGAATGAAAAATGCATAAATTTCAACTCAAATTTCATTGAAGAGGATTGCATTAAAAGTAACCACCTTTGCTCTTCTATATTCGCCTTCTTCCAATTTGCTAATTTGGTCTGAAACGTCTTGTCAGTGCTATCGCCTGTAGGTTCTTCATCTTCGAGGACCTTCGATAATTCCCTCGCCTGTAAGATCCTTGTGATGCGATACTTCCAGGATCTTAAATTCTTTCCCTCGAACACCGGCAAGTTTACATCTTTATCAGCCGTAATAGATCGCAGATTAGTAGAAATGAGAAAAGCGAGATGTTATAACGTTGAAAACAAAATGTGCCAAGTGTGAGAGTTTCATTGGCTCATCGAGTTACAACGTAAAACAATAGAAGTGTAAAAAGATAATTTTCTCGATTTTATCTTTGGTTTTATGAATGTCTTATACATCAATTCGAAAACTTCAACAGTTTCATATCTACGTTGAAGAAAGAACTACTTAATTAAAACTATTTTATCACAAATTCATCACTTCAATATTTCATTTTCATATTTTAAACATCTTGGATACGTTGGTTTCAAAAATGAAAACAATCTATACATGAGACCCTTCGTAACAAACGATCTATTTCCAACCAAACTTGTTCGAAACTTTCGGTTGGCTTAACCCCTTCATTTTTGATGTTAGGCGAACTGTCTACGGATAAAGAATTTTTCAGTTTTCAACGTACTATCCGTTCCCTACATCACTTTTGTTATCTAAGACATTATTTTGAGCAACGTTTAGAAATAATTTCATTTTGGGATGATATTGTTCTTGTTAAATTTTTAGAAAAAGTATCCCATATTGAAAAAAATTTTCATTTCTGAAGGAAATTTTCCTGTTTGAAAAAGAGTGTCCAAATTTTGAAAAATAATATAATTTTTGATTTTTTTTGGAATGGAACATTGTTTATTGTTCAATTCTTAGAAATTGACCAACGTTTACATAGAAAATTATATTTTTTAAATGAGTTTTAAATGTGTTATGTAAACTATTATGTGTTACTCCTGTGGAAAATCCACTACATGAGGGGAAGGCGAAAATCGTTCAAAAGAGTAAGCAAATCGATTCGAGGTAAAATATGTATTTAAGTAAAGGGTTAACAATATAAGAAAGTATAGGTAGATCAACGACGGGCTCCGTGATTGGCGTTGCTCCTTGCATTGGTACCTGTGAAACCTAGGGCAGAAGGACGGAGGGAAAAGAAGAAACGAAGGGTTAACAACGATTAAGTGAGTCTACACTACGAACGTATCTAAGGTAGGCAACGTGGTAGGTATACGACTCAGGTAGGTATGACAGGTTTTCAAACGGTTAAGGTTTCGAGGGGGGTCAACGACCAGAGATTTCAACTTTCACGTACGTATTAGTATAGGTAAATTTTAATGAACTCACTGTTGGCTTTGGAAGTTCGTCCGGTCTTTCTAAATCTGCATCAGACATGGTGCTGAGATGGGTAGGTACGCGAACCACTCGCGAATATCGAATTAATCAGGTAGCTTTTAAATTATAAACGTTACGAGTCACGGATCGCACTTCTTTCTCGCGGGTCTAAAGCATACGTAGTAACTGGTTGGGGTAGGTCGACTCGAAGGGATCAGACCAGTGTACGTGGTTCTCGGGAGATGGAAGGTGAGGGTGCGGAGGAAGGGGGAGGATAGGGCGAGTTTTGGTTCCTTTATTTTCGAGAGAAGGGCTAGGCTCCGCTCGAAGTCGAATATTTTCGACAACTCCTGTTTGGCAGGTTTATTTTAAATCAATACCATAAAATCAATAATGGCAGAATGAAAAATTTTTGTGAAAAGATGTAGATAAATAATATACTTTGATTGACAACATGGTTGCTAAATTTACTCAACTTCCTCGCCAAAGACGTAGAAAGTTTCACAACAACAACCTTTGCTCTTGCAATTACTTCAGCATAAGTAAGACAGTCTTTCCAGGTATCTTGAACAGCTAGCTGAATGGTATGTGCTGCGCAACGTATACCTAAGACAGAAAAAATTAAATTAACTATACCAAATTAAAATAAATCAATCTTAAAATATAATATTACTGTGGAGTGCGATTAGTTCATTTCATTGGCGACTGCTGTATGATTACAATCTGCAAATAATGAAAAATACAAACCAACCATACACACCAGCCGTGATAACTTCGATATTATTCCAAACAGACTTCAGTTCATCTAACAGCTGCAAAACTTCTCTCATATCGAAACTAGCACTAGCCTCACTCAACTCATTTGACTCTTCAGAAGGAATTCCAACTTCGGACGCCATGATTTCTTCGATCTGTGACGTTACAAGTTCATCACTCGTTAGGGCGACCAAGGACATGGACGCGTATTTATCTCCACACAATTCTTGAGTAGTATCTGCGAATGACTTCAAACAGTCGATCATATCCTCTAAAAGGCTCCGTTCTACATTGCTCATCATCTGAATTCCAGTTTTCAATTTTACGAGAACTAAATCGATGGAATCATTATGTACATGTGGTCAATCCTTAACATCATATTGTACAGGGAATTCCATCGGGTAACTACACATTGTACAATTCGATAACAAGTTAGGTTCCGATTTCCACATTCAGTCTTCAATCTCATTTTTGCAATCGAACTGCAGTGAAAATATGTAGAGATTCGTTTTCATTTTTGGACAACCTTTGTCACAAAAATTGCGATTTGATGTAAAGCATGGTCGAGTTGTTGACCTTCTTGAACTTCTTCAATTTGTTGAACATTTTCACTTTGTTCAATAGGTTCAGGATCGGCCTCATCTTGAAGTAAATCTTCTTCTGTAAACCTGAACAAAATGATACATGTAATAAAATTCCAAAAGAAATACCATTATTTGAAAAATGAGATTAAAAAAGAAAGAAGTGTATTTTTTAGAAGAACAAAATTACGTTTATGTTGCGTAAAAAGTGAAAAATGAAATGAGAGGAAATTGTAGCGTATTTTTTTATTTTTTTTTGACAAATAGCTCTATTTTGATCAAAGAACTGATTTGTTTTCCCTCAAAATTGAAAATAATGATGATAAAATCTTCTATTTTGTAAAAAAAAGTTTCCTGGAAATTTCAGGCTTCATTCATCTTGTGTACTTGATTTGTTTTTGAGAAGTAAATCGTTCATTTTTAATTTAAATATCATATTTTTTTAGATAAAAATTCAAAACTATTTATTGAATTCAAAATCGATGATCAGTTCGGGAGACAAAATCGATTTAAATCCAACCACTAACCGATACGCCTCTAGTGATTTGAATGTCTTGAAATTGTCTCCAGTGTAGTAACTGGTTCCCAAAACTAGATAATTATAAGTATCAAACGTAAATCGATTGCGTTTTAAAACACGAGCAGGCTTTAACTTCATTTGGACTTTACTTTTTTCAATGTTTTTAACCTCGATTATTTGAGGGTAATGAAAAACAGAAAGTTCATTGCCATTTTTCGATTTGAACTTCGCTGATCCTTTCCTCAAATACAAAATTTTTTTAACGCCATTTTGCAAGACAATCTGTCCAATAAAATAACGCGGATTCTTATTAGTCTCGAATTTCATGAGAACAAAGTCATTCTCATTTAAATCTTCGGACGTAGACACACTTTTTGAAGATGATTGAGGAACTTCAGAGGTTGACTGACACGTTTTTGATGTCGATGGAAGAGTTTTTGAGTTCCCGCAAACCAGTAACGAGACGAGATTTCAGCAACTACTTTTTCTAACGAATAATGACCCATTTGATGGGATGGTCTTCCTCATGGATTTTCTTCGTTCCAGTCCGTAGGTCAAGTCCGGAGATATTCGTGGTAATTTCTTAATGACTTCTATCGTGTGCTTTATCGATGTCTCTTCCCCGTGTATAGTCGATTTGTGTATGGAGTATTTACTTCAGAGAATTCGGCAAAATTGATGCTCCATTTGGAGTCATCTGCGAGAAAAAGGTATGGATCAATTCCAAGCTCTTCAATTTTCTTTTCGTACGATTTTAATTGTTATGTAAGTATATGTAAGAAAGTCTCAATTTGAGTTTGAAAATTTCAGATATATATTGAAAAATTATAATTACAAATGACCAATTTTACATCGTTTCTTTTGGGACAAAGGTTGTTTATGGACCAAATCAGTTTATCAATAACAATAAAAATTTTCTGACGTCACGATTCAGTTCCCTATAGATTTTTATGAATAAAAACATTGATTATGTAAATTATAAAAATCAGTAATTAAGTGTATGCTCTACCTTGTTATCAGTGAAAAATTTAGGATCGAGTTATCTGAAGCATTATTGAATAAAATGTTCTGAAAATTCAATATGTGCTTCGAAACAACATTATGTTTTGAGGACTTTTCAGATATTTTCAAAATTTCTCTTCCATTTTTGAAAATGAATAAATTTTTGAAAAAAATTGGACAAACAACAACTTTTTTTGTCCAACGTATTTTTGAAAATTCGTTTTTTTTTTGAATCGAAGAAAAATTTTGAAAATATCTCAAAAGTTCTTAAAACATAATGTTGTTCCGAAGCACATATTAAATTTTCAGAACATTTTATTCGATAATGCTTGAGATATCTCGATCCTAAATTTTTCACTGATAACGAGGTAGAGCATCCCTCGAGCAATAATTACCCAAAATTATTTTTTTCAACTTGAACTATTTACTGACTTCAGAATATTAATTACCTATTTAATAAAAAATAAGAACAATATTTTAGTACTGCACCCAACAGAACGAAAGTTTATTTTTCACTATACAATTGATTACTCCTCAAAAATATTCAAGTCATTTTACCAGCCGAGCCATATATTTCCCTATTGGCAAGGGATCTGCTTAAAAAACTGCTCAGCAGTAAAATGAGACAAGCAAAATGAGACTATTTCCAAGAAAAACGCCCATGTAGCACTTACACATCAGATTGTGATGAATAGAGATAGTGATATAACGACTCGGTGACCAGCCATTTATATGGTAAACTACCATTTACTTTTGCTATGCGGTAGTAATCTGTACATCCAGTATATCAGGTTAACCCAAAATCCGCCAATTTCATCACCTGGCCCTCTGTAACAAGTATGTTTCAAGCAGCCAAGTCTCGATGAACACACTATAAAAATATTATTGTACTTGAGTATTTCCTGTAAATACATTATGTCTTGAATGGAGAATATCAAAATACTTTTTTAAATGCTACATAGTTCATGGCATTGGCAATCTGACAAGCAAACCCAAGTAACATTGGTTCATGAAATTGATCGCCCCTTATTGCATATCCAGCAGATTCACTGATGTGAATGCCGGTGATTTATGAGGAATGTTTGTAAGTTTCCCTGGATCGCATACTCCAAGAAAATCCATAATTTGCCATTGGCACTATGCCCTAACAAATTGATGATATTTACATGTTCTCCGATAATTTCCATCATCTGAATTTCTGATAACAACTCGATATTACTTGCGCAATCATCTAAGAAAGCATATAAAATTCACAATGGGAAAAAGTGATATCATATTTTTGTATTAATATCGCAAAATAGGTAATTATACAGATGAGAATATGATAAAATTTGACAAACCTTTCAGCATCTTTACTGCTATAATGGCAGTGTTGGCTTTTGATTTAACTATTGCTCGGTACACTATATCAAAATGTCCTATGCCAATTCTTTTAATTAAAGTTACACATTCTCTGGGGATATTCCAAGTATTATGATTTGGCGTGTTGAGGTTGAGATTAAGCATTTCATAGGACTGTTCATCTGGAGCTTCTTCAGGATTCAATTTATCCCTAAGATGGAGAAATAACATCAAATTAGTCTCTGATTAAAATTATAATATAATTACATTGGTATGTAACAAAATTACATACTTTCTGCGCTTGACATATAAAATATAGACGATCATCCCAACAGCTATAAATATTATTATACAGATAATCACAGCGCCTGAAACTATGATGAACACATAATGAGTAAATAAGCAAGCTTGTATTTTTTTTCTGAATTGAATAAACATACTGACTCGTTGATTCTTGGATAGATACCACACTTAAGAAACCATAGCTTCTGATAATAGCTGTCTCATAATATACAACACATGTATACCACCCCTCATCCTGAGGGGAAACATTTCTAATTTGGTACGTAGTATTTGAATTGACTAATTCTTCCTAAAAGATTTCAAGATTTCAAGATGCATTTATAATGAATATAATAAATATTTATACACCCTTATGCCTTATGGCGAACGGGGGGTTTCCATTAAAAAAACAAAACAAAACAAAACAAACAAAGCAACAACAAAAAAAAAAAAGATTAGCATAATATAAAAAAATAATACTTATAAAAATGTATACCCTAGTGGAGGGGGGGGATGGAGGTCATTTTTCCTTTGTATTTAACTCAAGTTAAGTTGCTGCCAGTTCCCTTTTTAGCTTTTTGTGTCCCACCCTTCCTCCCAATACTTTGATTCCTTCTGAAGAATTACGAATAATAATAATAATGTGATTAGAACTAAAGTGAGTACTAAGAAGATTTGGGTAATTCTTTGAAAATCGGCAAATTTCAGGACTGAAAATTTTGAAAAGTGAAAGCTTTCTTTTTGCTATTTTTTTTAATGGTAATAGTTAGTATGATGGCCCTGATCACTTTTGTGCTAGCGGGGTCAATTCATGTCGCGAGGGGGCGGGGGGAGAGCGAATCAAACATTTCCATCGTTGTGGCGACCACAGCGTAAGACTTTCCATCGTCGTGGCTACTATCCAACAAGAATTTTCTTCGAGGTGTACCAATTAAGATTGACGATTGGTCCAGTATAATCTATGAGAAGTATAAGCTGATGATCTATCCGTAAAGTCGTTTATTAAATATTCAAAAGAAACTGAATATGAAGTCTTTGGCGAATTTTTTCATTTTATTTTAAAAAAATTCTCGTTGCAATCATACATACCTATTTCGGAAGTACTGTTGAAAAGAATATCTACCAAGAATGATGTTTCAGTTAGAAAAAAGGAGCAAATTTTTATTAAAATATTAAAGAAATGAAAAATTAAAAACTCAAACAAATTAAAAACATTAAACATTTAAAGGAATAAAGTGGCTATAAAAATTAACTTGTCCACGGCGTAAGAAAATATTGAACTGTCCACGACGTAGGAAAATCGAGTTAGTATTCGCTGTACACGCCATATTATCGATGATTTTTACTCTTTTTTTTCAGTAATATAAGGTACTTACTATTTTAAAGACATTTGCTGAATTTTTCCGAACGCTGGTTGCTCTGAAGACAAGAACTGATTAGCCACGGCGATGGAACACTTTTTTTGTAAACACCAGGATTATTGTAAACAATGACTCGTAAAACTGATTACATCATTGAGATTCAAAATTTTCATAGATTGTGATGTTCATGGGACGAAAACTAACCAGTGCTGCCAATTCACAGCACAAAATGTTGCATTAGTGAGTGAGGAGAAATTATTAAAAATTATCCACGGCGAAGGAAAGAAAATCGTATACGGTCTTTGAGACCGTAAATAAATGACTACAGTGTACATTTTTTGGACCTTTATTTAGGTCGTCACATACCTTCACATATGTTGATGATGAGTAACTGTCATTTTTTTCAAAAAACCGCATTGATATACATCATTCACAACATTCAATTTGAAAAACGTAGTGCAATGCAAGCCACAGCGATGGAATTTTGGGGGTTTAAACGGCCGTGGACCCGAATGGAGGGGGGTGGCACGCATAATGCTTAGTGGGAAAGGTGTAGGCGGTGGTACTCATCCCAATGAAAAAAAAAATTAAAAAAAATCATAAATTTTGAGTAAAATGCAGGAAACACAAAATTGTCGATTTTCGAAGAATTACCCATTTAATTAATCTTTTCTACTTACCCCTAACATATCCTTTGTATAGTTTAAGGAACTAATTACTGGTTCTAGCGTATGTAGATACCAGAGTCCTGCACGGTATAGTTAAATACCCGGTATAACCGTACAACTAATCGGATAATCTAACTAGTTACATTTTAACTAGTTAGACTTTTGATGCGCGCGCAACTGACGAATACAACTGTAGTTAACTATTATTCGGTGGTACGATCAACTAGTTAACTAGTTATTTGACCAGATACGTATTTGTGTACAGGCATGAGTCATCCAGTGTTACCAACAGAAAAATTAAAAATTTCCGTATTTTGCTCAAAAAAAAAATCCGTATGACGAAAAAAAATCCGTATCAAAAATTTTGATGACTTTTTTTTTTTTTTTAGCTACGCGCATTTTTTACTTACCCAATCGCTAAATCGCCATGGTTAACGAAAATTTAACAATTAATCATTAATCCTTTGATTTTATTACAAAATTACAACTTCGAACTAGAATATACGATTACAAAATTACACCATATTATGAATGAGTTAAGTTTTAACTTAGATTCTAGATAAAATAATCTACTTCAATTTCGAACTACGATTACAATCATTTTGATCTATTCGTTTCAACATTCTTTTTCTTCTTAACAACTTTCTTAACTTTATCAACAGCTTTCGGTTTACGAATTAATCGTTTTACTTTATTTACATCATTTTTTTTTATTGAAAGGGTACATATCACCATCGAAGTACTTCAACAACGGAATGTAATCAACATCAAAAACGAATTTTCCCCGTACTAAACTCTTACCGTATAAAATTCCTTTCATTACTTCAGTTGAGAGTCTATTTCTTGGTTTCGTTATGTTTAAATTGATCTGACTAAATATTCGTTCCACTGTCGCTGACGAAATTGGCAACACGAGAATTCTTTCAAAAATTTCCACCATCAATGGAAATTTGGCAACTGTTTTAACTCTCGTCCAGAATTGGTTCAGGTTCACATAATCACTGCTTGCAGACCGAGCAAATATCTTCAACTGTTTGAATTCCCTATGAACCTCTACACAATCCATTTGAAACGCCAACAAAATGGAATGAATATTTTTCCTCGTCACCAGAACTTTAGGGTCGATGAATGTTATATCTTTGAGGAATTTCACTTGAGGTTCATTGAAAGGAAATCTGGTGTATATTTCAGAAGCCAATTCTACCATAAAACATCTACAAACCTTTCGAAAAGATAAAATATCAGCATCTGGAACCTTACCTTTCAAACACTTCAGCCTTACATCTACGACTGGACCCAATTCGACTTCCGTTATTTTTTCCCAGTAATGTTTACTATTTTCTGTAATTGTTCTAAAATCGATCATTTTGACCTCCATCGCTTCGATTTGATCTTCTTTTAAGTAAAAGCCGATGATTTGCCGGAATAACAGCTCCATTTTTAGAAAAATTGAATCAATTTTGGGAGCTTCGGATTGAAATTCCTTGTTCAGGTCGGTTACAGAAGGCAAAATAAATTGTAAAAACTGTAAATACAGTTTATACCAAGAGTTACGTAAGCGTTGGTAAATGTTTTTCGCCGTTTCTTTGTTACTCGTTGCTTCAATTCCAAAAAATTTGAGCAATACATCATATTGTTCTAAATATCGCGTAACAACCGCTTGCAATGATAGCCATCTTACCTTCTGAAATTTCAAAATTTTGTGTTCTGGTAGATCCAACAGCGTTTGTAAATTTTTCAAATTTTGTTGCCTTTTCGAGCTGTGTTTTAAATAACCGTATACGTCACTCAGTAACTGCTCCAAATCTGATGGCAAAACTTTCACCGCATACTGTACTGCCAACGCCAAAGAGTGGCAGATACACTTCATATTAATGATTCCGGGAATGTCTCGTTTGAATAACGTCGCGACTGAATTATGAGCACCAAACATTACATTCGCACCATCAGCAGCAAAACCCACCATATTGTCGGTGTATGGTATACCGTTGGTTACAAAAAGCGATTTGATCATGCTGTATATTACACTGTGAGTGCCATCGTCGATCTAACATTGAAAAAAATGAATTATAGTGGTTTGAAATATGATAAAAAATTAATCTGATTACTACACCTCACCTCTAGTATTGTAAAAAATTCGTCGCGAACCTCTTCGCAACCGTTTTCAGTATTCACATATCGAACTACCAGTGCTAATCGTTTCACAGATGATATGTCTGTCGACTCATCGATTAATAAAGAAAACTTTTGAGATTGGAGAATTTGGATGAGATAATCGAATCGGTATTTTCCAATGACATTTGTAATAATTGCTGCGCATTTTGTGCGATGACACATTAGATTTCGTTGAACGTGTTTATCGATATCAATTCCCTTGACCCATTCAACCAAATCATCGCAAAACGCAACAGGCAAATTTCGTTTCAAGATAAGAAGAGCAGCCTGGATTTCGATGATACGAGCTCTTCGTACGAAATCATACTCTTTGGAGTAAGTTTCAGGAATTTTAGGAAGTGCAGGAGCTAACATTGCATTAGTCTGGTGCGTTTTTGATAAACCATGACGTTCCAACGCTGTTTTTCCATCACTACCACAGGAGTATACTTTTGCAGGGCAATGTGTGCATTCGTATTTTGTTGTTCCTAAAGCAATTTAAAAAAAAAACACAGTGAGCTTGAAATTTATTTTTTCATTGAATTGAGTGAAATTAAAAAAATTAAATAACTCAAAACTCACCATGCGCTGAAGGTAACGCCCACAAGTACTTATTCATCCAATCTGCTTTGAAACATTGTAACACACGTTCCTTAGGTGGAAGTACAAGTTTTGGTTTTGGTTTCTATAACAGTGAAGAGTGAACAGTAAATTAATTACCCTTTGTGAATAGTTTTTATAAATTGATCAAATACAATTTTTTTCTTTTTAAAGAAAAGGTAATCTCTTTCTTTTGATCATGACTCTCTAATTTATAGTCTATTTCGCTAATTAAAAATAAAAACTCACATTTTTTCGTTCTGATCGTTTTTTTTGCACATTTTGCGTCTTCTTTTTAACAGCATTTCGCTTTCCCATATCAATATCTTCCAAATCGGATTTTTCGGATTCCAGTTCTGGTTCACTTACACTTTGTTCATTCGACATATTCTGATCGCGATCGTAATCGTTACTTTGCATATTAATATCTTCCAAATCGGATTCCGGTTCTGGTTCACTTTCACTTTGTTCATCCGACAGATTCTGATCGCGATCGTAATCGTAATCGCCATGATCGGTGTCAGATGCAGCAGCTTCAGACAGTTCCAAATCGCTCTCAGACTCGCACTCGGATAATTCGGCGATTGATTCTGATTGAATTGAGTTTGAATGATGATAATTGTTATCGAAATTAAAGGTGTTGTTATTTCTAATAGAACATAGAACAGAGTAAGATAGCAAAATTTGTTTAATATACCAATCAAAATTAGAATTACAGAAAATTTCATTTTATTTCTGCTACTACAAATACTTACTCAAAATCGACACCGCTGGTCTTGGGTTTCTTAGTCGTAGTGACATATTTGTCCATGTTGAAATGTTAAATTAATTATTAAATTAAATAATTAAAAACTCAAATAACTCAATAACACAAAGACACAAAACAGAAACACAATTTTCAATGCCGCCGTTACCGGGAAATTTTTTGTAATTTTTGTTCAGTTTGTGACTTTCTGTACAAGAAGACTCACTCAAAGTATTGGGATTTCAGAACTGTAATTTTTAGGCAGCAGTTTAATCAAAATTTAATCGTTTTTTCATTTTTTTTAAAAATTACATGAAAAAAGGAAGGAAAATCCGTATTTTATCCATTTTTTTCCGTATTTTTGAAAAATCCGTATGAAATTCCGTATACTCAATCCGTATATCTCAAAAATCCGTATAAATACGGATTTTTCCGTAATTTTGGCAACACTGGAGTCATCCATCCCTTGAGAGACTTAAAATATAAGGAAAGTGTATGGGGCGGCGCATGCGTATTTCATATGAATTCAAACTAACTAGTTGCCAATGTTAAAAATAACCGCCCGGCAAACGAATAGTTACTTTTTGCTGAAACCGATTACCATAGTAGTTAACTATTATGAAACGTAATCTAACTAGTTAGAATGAGTCATTAATCGTATCGTCAATATAGTTGGCGAAAAAACTAACTAGTTACGATTTAACTATACCGTGCAGGACTCTGGTAGATACCAGCTTACACAGATTGCTTCTGATTTTTTATTTGGGAGGCAGGTGAAATTAAAGTCATTTCCTGCCACTGCCTCACCATGCTGTAGCGGTTCAATGAAGGATAAATTTCCAACTGGCAAAATAGACAAATCAAAATTTTAATTGTTGCATTAAATCCGGTAGTATGTCATCCTAGCAGCATGACATTCCGTCAGTATGACAAACTGGCGGCATCGATGCGTCAGTTTATCCGCACGACATATTAGCGGTACAAATTTAAATAGTTGCAAACACCATATATTATATGTACATGATTTTTTTTTTTTTTGTGTGTGTGTGTGTGTGTGTGTGTGTGTGTGTGTGTGCGTGTGCGCAAGGATGGAAAACCTTTATGAAAAAATAAAGGTTTTCGGTTTGGGTTAAGGTTTTCGTGAAAAAATAAAGGTTAAAGGTTCTTAAGGGTTTTCAATAAAAAAATAAAGGTTACGGGTTCTTGATTATTGGTAGTCCGGAAGGTAAGGGTTACGGTTTAAGGTTCCGGTTAGGGTTTTCGGGTTTTCAAAATTTTTTTTTGTACCCCTTTAAAATTTTAATTTATTTGCAAAAAATTACCAGAAACTGCTCCTACAAACAAAATACAGTTTATAATGGATTATGCTTTTTTCAAACCTCATGATTTTATTGGATTTTCCTTCCAACAGTTCTGACCAATAAAAATCGAGTAAAGGTATCATCCTATCATCAAATTTATTACTGTTCTGAATTCTGAAATATGAGTAATTGGCTATGTTACATGAAGTTAAGAATACTCATCCATGTATCACCTGAAATTTTAGATTTCAAACTTCAAAGTTATATTGCATGCTGCATGCTACTAGAATTTCCTTTCAATTTAATTTATTGAGAAAAAAAAACAACACAGCAGAATGATAAAAATTTAAAAAAAAAAGAGGTCAAACAATTTTAAAACTTTTGTTCCTGCGATAATTAAATCGCAAAATGATATGATCACTCGTCAATTGATAAACACTAAAAATAAAAAACAAAAAAAACTGAAAACCCGAAACCCAAAACCCAAACAAATTTTTAGGGTTAGGGGTTTTAGGTTATTCATTTCCAAATTCATTTAGGTTATCAGTTATGGTTTTTTTCACTAGTTTTTATAAGGGTTAAGGGTTCCAGTTATTTTTCAAGGCAAAAAATAAAGGTTTTTTAGGGGTTAAGGTTCCAGAACCGGTTCCGGTTTCCATTCCTGCGTGTGCGTGCGTGCGTGCGTGCGTGCGTGCGTGCGTGCGTGCGTGCGTGCGTGCGTGCGTGCGTGCGTGCGTGCGTGCGTGCGTGCGCTAGAGCGGGAAGTCCGCTAAAAAGGTACGAAAATCATACGAATTTTTTACTCTTTGGATTTCAGGAGACACCCTGATACAAAAATTGTTTTCGCTTCCCCTGTTCAATATTACACAAACAAAAAAAACACTTGATTAAAATTCAATCAAATTCAGCCAAGTTCGACTATTTAAAGAACAGGCCATTCTATCTTCATCTCGTTTCGGCATCTTCGCTATATATCTCCAAATTACATACCTAGTCGCTGAAAAATACCTAATATTAGGCTCGCAACGTTGTACGGAGAAATTCCCACCTCCCCTGAGGCTTTCCTCGTCAATAAAGCTTTTTTTTCGCTCTATCTGCCGTTCACGATCGCGTATCGGTTGCTACTCCCTCGACGTCGCATCGTGTTTTGAATACATTTTAACTTTATATTCGACTTAACGAGTACATTGTGTAAACTTTAATCTTCTATATGTAAACGCGGTGTTGCTATATACACAACATAGAAGCGCGGATAACCTCTCCCAAATTATCGATAATATTCCATCAAAAAGCGATCGCCCCAGTGTGAAAACGAGCTCGTTATATCGTATCGTTTTTATAGTACGTAAACGTAGGAGGACGAACCACCGCAGCATTATGTGTACAATGTCATCGTATGTATAAACACGTGTATAATACACAGCACACGTATCGTTAGATTAAACTACGTCTTTATTTCGAGCCAAACTACGCTCTATGTACACGATAAACGTGAACGCAAACAATCCCCGGAGAAGGGGGCCAGGGGAGGGGGTGTAAATAACAATCAAATGATGGCAAATAGGATGAAATTTGTTGAAAATGATATCACGAGGAAAAGCCAACCACCTACGACGAAGACTTAGCCTCAACCGAAAAATTCACTCTTAACAGAAAAAAGCTCCCACTTAGGTGAAAAAATTATATTTATAGATGGATTTGCGTTGGCGTATGAATTACGTACGTTGTGGGAGCTTACACGCGTAAAATATTGAAATCTGATTGATTCGTGTTCAATTTATTTTTAAGTTTGAGCCAATCGAGTTGGAAAACTTGTCTCTTATTTGAAGAACGTGTGACGTTCGAAACTTTTTTTTCGAACTCATTTTAGTGAAATTCTTACCTGTCTTTTTTTGACAGATTGCTATCGACTAATTTCAACTGTTCATAAAGGTTTTCGAACACACCAAAGTCAACTTTAAAATCCTTGGTATGTTTGATTAGTGTCGAGTAAGCCTTTCGTCATCGTCATCGCTGCTTTCAGGCTCGGTCTCTTTCGGTTTCACGATCTGGTCAGCAACAGTGTATTTCTGAACATGGTGGAATTTTCTCCATCGAGGGGCGTCCTGAAATGAAAAAAAAATATTGGGTAAAAAGGTGTTGAATAAATTACACTATTGTACTTTAATGAAAATGATACACACACATATATATTATTACTTCTCAGATGTTACGCATGAGGTTCAATCGTCCCACTGATATGAACATCTGGGACAATTCAGCATCAGTGGGTCGTTGAGGCAATGTTTGGATCGAATTTGTTCAAATTACTTGAACAAAAAAAATCCATGAAGAATGAAAAAGTTCTAATTTCTTAAAAGTCAAAAAATATTAAAACTCGATATTTATTAAAAAACTGATGAGTTTTTCCAAATAATACGAATTTTGAATATTTATATCAATTTTTAAAAATGGCAATTAGGAAAAAAAATGAAAATTGATAAATATTGCAAAATACGATTGATTTTGAAAACCCGATTTTTGATTTTTATTCAAACAGCTCAGTTTTTTTATTTTCGTTCAAATCTTTAAATTTTCTAAAATTTTGACAATGTTTCTTGTTTTTAACATGCATTTTTTTCATCCATTTTTCAATATAGTTTAAAAATGGAAAAACTGAGCTAGCTGTTCGACAAAATTATTGAAAGCCAGAAAAGTACTCTCTCACTCTGAATCAGTGAAATGTCACTGATAAACAGTCAGAATTGCTGCACAGGACAAATCAGTGAAATTCACTGATTTTCAGTGATTTTTTACTGATTATTCAATGAATTTCACAGATTTCTCAGTAAATTGTATAAATATCACTGAATTTTTAGTGATTTTCACTAATTTCCAGTGGTTTTTTTCACTGAAATTTTTTTGCTGATTTATGTGCTGCAATTTTGACTGTTTTCAGTGTTTTTTAAAATAAATTTCACTGATTCAAAAATGAGAGAGTACCCATACCAAGTGTACGTCTGTGGTTTTTGAATTGATTAAATTTATTTTCAATAACATTTTGTAAAACTGTTCAATTATTTCATTTCTGAAACGAAAAATTTTTAGAAATTGAAAATATAGAAAAATAAATGATCAAACAAAACACGAAAAAATTATTTAAAATTTTTGGAAAATTTGAATATGTGAAATGAAAAAACTGAGCTCTTGAAAAAAATCAGGTCAAGCATTTCCAAAATAATTGACAATTTTCCAGAATTTATCAATTTTGCTTATTTCTTTATAGATTTCGACATTTTTTTTTTCAAATTGCCATTTTAAAAAAAAAGGTAATCAAGTTAAGGTTTCCTTGTTGATTTTTCAAGTTTAATACAGATATTCAAAATTTACATTTTTGAAAGCAGCAGGCTCTGTTTAAGGCGTTCATAACCATCTACACCAAAATGATATCTCCAAATCAAACCATTTCCATGTTTTTTTTCTCGAAACAGGTAGTTAACTTGTTATTCGGAAAATAATTTTTCAAGCCCTTGATTGTGTTAATTTAACTTCTCTTCCAGCCGAAGTAATTCTTCACTGGTTTGTTCCAATTCTCTTTTTAGTTCAGATATTTAATTTATGAGGTTGGTAGTTGCAAATTTCAACTTCTTTGCTGATAGCTTTCTCAATTTTTCACTGTATTTTGCACTTCTTCTACAAAATTTGTTTTTGAGTGGTGCTCATCACATGCCGGGTGGGTACACACATCGCAATACGTTGTAGCCCGACGTTTGATGCCCTCTCGGGCACGACTCGGTGGGCCTTTAGTTCTGTTCTCGTGGTTCTGTTTGGATCGCCTCCTCCTCTGCTTCCGGATGCAAAAATTTCCGCATCTGCAGGCGTAGATCCAAAGAAATTCGTCTATTTCGCGATCAATTTTCAACGTGTGAATAAATTAATTCAAAAGCTAATTGCTTTAGGAACTAGTTTCTACGTAATCTGGGCGATTTCATTTTTTTTAATCGTGTACGCATTTACCGCCGCGGCGTCCAAGATCCAGCTGAACACACGGAATGGCCACCTCCGAGTGGTACGACTGGTCGATTTCCCCTTTATTATTAAATTAAAGGTATCGACCCCAGCTTTGTTCAGGTTATAGTCCAGAATTACCGTAGATTTACTCGTATTGGGGTCGATTTGGTCCGTGAGATGAGCGCTACTCTCTCAATTATAAATCAGTGAAAATTACCGAAAATCACTGAGAAACAGTCAGAATTGCAGCACCGGAGAAAATCAGTGAACATTTTTTCACTAAAAACAAATCAGTGAAAGAAAATTACTGGAAATCAGTGAAAATTCCCTGAAAACTCAGTGATATTTATGAAATTGACTGAAAAATCTGTGAAATTCTTTGAATAATCAGTGAAAAATCACTGAAAGTCAGTGAATTTCACTGATTTTTCCTGTGCTGCAATTCTGACTGTTTATCAGTGATTTTTCACTGATTCGGAATGAGAGAGTAGACAGTAAAAGGACCAGTTTTCTTGATTTTCGAACAAACGAAACGATCATGGCCTCTGATCGGAATGCAAATTTTGTAGTTTGTGCCAAATTTCTACCACAAACCTTCAACTCCGCAGGAATCTCGTTTCGATTTTCGAATTGTCCCGACGATTTTCAAATTGATCTTCCTCAGCTCGGTTAGTAACTCGTAGGACGTGAAATAGCTATCAGTCGTAAAGTCGTAATGGTCCTTCTACTCTCTCATTTCGAATCAGTGAAAAATCACTGATATACAGTCAGAATTGCAGCACAGGAAAAATCAGCGAAATTCAGTGATTTTTCACTGATTATTCAAAGAATTTCACAGATTTTTCAATGAATTTCATAAATATCACTGAGTTTTCAGTGAATTTTCACTGATTTCCAGTGATTTTCTTTCACTGATTTGTTTTCAGTGGAAAAAATTTCACTGATTTTCTCCTGTGCTGCAATTCTGACTGTTTCTCAGTGATTTTCGGTAATTTTCACTGATTTATAATTGAGAGAGTACTGTTGTTACTTCGTAGTTTTATTTTTAACTGTTTCGGGAGTGAAATGCTGTACAATGTAAATGATGCTGCGTTGGAAGAAATGTGGCCGTATTATTTCGCCGAATGAATTAGTCATCGTTGTGTTAGGTAATCATCATTTTCCAAATTATGAGCTTGAAATATAAATGATTAATCAGTTCGTTTTTCTTCTTATAAGTTCACTGAAACCATTTATATAATTTACCCATTTTATTTATTCATGTTCTCCTGATTCGTATCTATGAATTATTGTGTTCAATGAAATTGATTTCGTTGCTTAGAAGCAATTGCTCCCGTCATGTTCGAACTTCCAAGTTGATTTTATTGCTTCATAATGAAAATCCAAATTAACCAAAAAAGACCATTAAAATAGTTAATTTAAAATATTTTCGTATAACTTGACTTATTTCATTAGAAAAAGGGGGGGGGGGGAGGGTCGAATTTTTCAGGACTAAAATTAAAATTTAATCAGGAAGCTTCAGAATCTATGTTTCGAAGTATTTTCCGAAAATACAAATCCCATATCGTCCATGTAAATGAGTACTATTTCATAAAATGATATAGAAATTTAACGAAAATATCACAAAAAATCAAATAGCATTGTAGCAGAAGAACGCTATGATAAAACGAAAATATGTAGTATCACAAATATCAACTTCGCTGGTCACGAAGAAGTAATGATTCATCGAAAGATTCATTTGATAAGAATCACTTTAGTATTTTTTAATAATGTCTCTTAAGGTATAAAGAAGTTGTTTTTCTTCTTCCGAACAATTTGGTAGCTGTATTGAAAGCATGAGAGCTTCGGTGTCACTAATTTCGGTGGAAACTACGTTCAGATTATGCAGAGCTATACTACACTTTCCGTACTTCATTCAGTCATTTTCACTCAATTTTAACTTTAAACCAGTGAAAATTAACTGATTCAAATTAAGAGAGTACTTTGAAACTAATTCTTTGTTTTAAATTCCTCTTATTTTCTCACAGATACGTATTTCCACGAATTATAAAGCGTTTTCCTGCAATGATGTTATGTTCTTACAAGCTAGGGCTCAAATAGAGCATACAATTTATCGCATTTAAACTCGCACCCAGTCGAATTTTACTGGTTAAACGGTCAGATTAGAACGTTCTGTAAATAATTCGCCAATCTAAATCCAAACCGTAGTACGTGCGGAATAATGGTAAATTCTCGTTTACGAATACCGAACAAGGCGAAGCTGTGTACCGAGCTAATCGATGCATCCTCTAATAATGTAAATACATAGTTCGATATTCACGAGCAAATTTTAACATAATTATTATACAAATAGAGAACAACTTGGTCGCAGTAGCGTCCAGATTCTGCTAATTTTATCGTCCGACAAGGAATTCTTGGCGAGCTTGGGGGTATCGATTTAAAGCCATGGTTAATTTCTGAGCTTTAATCAAATATCCTAACCTATGGTTTATTGCGGAATTGCCAGAAAGGTATCGCGTGTTGGCAACTACCAAGCGAAAATTCTTCCGATTCTGATGTGGTTTTTTGTTCATCGGTATCCGAATAGTGCCAATATTAACGAAGAGTTGTTTCTATTTTTTTGGTGCCTATATTTTAGAGGTCTTATTTCAAGGTGATTCTTAGTATCGATATTTATCGATATAGTTTGGAGAACTAAATTTTTTTTGTTGATTATGAATCGTTTTTCGAAATCATTTTAGAAACTCAGAGCCAGTGATGGGAAACTGAAATGATTTCAGTTTTAGTTTACAGTTTTCAAAATATCAGATTCAGTTTCCGTTTCAGTTTCAGTTTCAGTTTTCAGTTTTTTCATATTTTTTCCTTTTGCATTTGCTAAAAGTTTATTAGTTATGTATTTATTTGAGGCCCTTTTTTTTTTTTTTAGAAAAAGTGATCACTTAGTCACAAAAGTACTATATAAAATTATGTTCCAAATGCGCTATTAGTGACCTTTTTAGGCTTTTTCCATGCAAAATTGACGATTTTATTGTAAGAATTTGAAATTTATTGGAAAACACGTTCCAAGTTGAAGTTTTGGAATGACAATTTTCAATATAAAATTTACTCGAAAATATTTCGAAAACTATGCCTTCAAAAAAAATCTAACCGCTTCACTACCAAGTAGGAAATTTTTTATTGACATTTTTCAACTTAAAATTTTTTCTCTCAATTTTTTTCCAACTTCGAATTATTTTCTCAAACCTTTTCCTATTTCACATTTTTTCTGAGAATTTTCGTTGTTTTCACTTGAATTCAAAATCATTTTTCCAACGTAAAACTTCTCAGTTTTTTTCAACTTAGAATTAATTTTCCTCATAAATTCTGAATTTTGTTTCTCACTTTCCCACCCAAAAGAAATCGATTTCATTTCATTCATTCATTTATATTGAAGACCTATTTTGGTGGGAAAGTGGGAAACGAAATTCAGAATTTATGAGAATTAATTCAAAGTTGAAAAAAATTGACAAAAGTCTTAGGTTGGAAAAATAATTTTGAATTCAAGTGAAAACAATTGAAATTCTCAGTAAAAATTCAAAGTAGAAGAAGGGTTGAGAAAATAATTCGAAGTTGGAAAAAATTGGAAGAAAAATTTTAGGAGTCGAAAAATGTAAACAAAAAATCTAGATTTGGTGAAAAATTTTACAATTTTGAAAAAAAATTAAGATACGAAAAAAATTGAGAATAAAGTTTACAATTATAAATTGTCAATGAAAAAAATATCTAGGTGGGAAAATTTTGAAGAAAATTTTGAAATAATGTGAGGTAAAGTTTTTCCAGATCAACTCAAGTCGCAAATTTTTTTAAAACAGTTACAGTTCGGAGTCGGATTTTGGCGATTGGGATGTTATGAATTTGTAGGTCACACAATTACACATTTTGAAATCGATTAAAATTATATTTCAATATGCAAGGCAAGAGATATTTACTACAGAAAAATCGAACTGGATTTTGGTATTTTTGGATTTTCATTAAATGATTCGAAAATTACGAATCACGAATAATTTTCCGCAAAGTGATTCGAATCATTTCTAAGAAAAGGATTCGTTATTCGAATCAAAATGAACGAGATTTGGTACAACCCTGAAAGCAACCAAAATTTGGCAATCGGAACCCAGACACAAAACATAGAAAATTTTTAAAGAAACTGAAACTCAACTGAAATTTATGACAGTTTCAGTTTTTTTCAGTTTTCAGTTTCAGTTTCTCATCACTGCTCAGAGCTGAAAATCGCTGGTAACACTGAATATTAGATATGTCTTCCTTTCTGTACCATCAGATGGTATATCTAACTCAATTTTTATTTTTTGGATTTAACCCACTTTAGAAAAAAGTCTTCAATTACACATTTGGGACGGGCTAAAATTTAAACTGATGCAAGCTCAGCTCCAGTAAGGCTCATCTACACAAAAAGAGAACCCCTTCAGCGCACATTATTTTCACCATTTCCAAAGCCCCGAATCAATCGATGATTTACAACCTCATTGGTAATTCCATAATCGTACCGTTATGATAAACCGATACCCAAGCAAGCCCTTCAATTATAACTGACACTAACGTTCGTTTTTCCGGCGAGAAAAACGTAATAAAATTACACCCAGGATAAGAATTGAGAAGAAACTCGGGAGGAAAAAAAATTAAAACCAAAGCATCCCGACGCCGTTAAATATCTGCTGTTCATTCGCCTGTAGAACACGTTGCCAAAGCCCATTCCACTACCCAACCTACCCTACACTCGTACAATTTCCCAAAGATATATGGTAAAATATAATTGATTTATAGCTTCGCGCCAGCTATGATTAATTTCCTTATTCGACTCGCGCGCGGCAAACTGCTTTTCATCTTGAAAACCCGTCTCAACGGAGTCATCGTCTTAAAAATAATACCCAGCCTGCGTTTCCGCAGTTTTGTAATCGCTGACAACGTATCCGACGCCCCCCCCCCTTCCGCAAAAATGACTCGCCTCGTCATCTCGACATATCGTTAATATTACCAACCGCGAGAATTTCCTCGTCTTTTACCCTCTCAACCCTGCCTATTCTCTTCCGCCAAGACTTCTTGTACAAATTCCTCACCTTTTTTCTCTTATCCCTTTCTTCCACCTATCTACGTGCGTGTTAGCGAAAGCGAAACTGAACATTGAGCGAATTCTCGCGTACAAGCCGTCTGCCTATCTCTACGCTTTGGCACCCTTCGCTCCAGCATCTCAACTCGTCTTCTACAACACACCACGTACCAAGTCTATAGGTATTTGTTTCCATCGTATTTTAATCACCGCATTTTCTTTTAATTTTCTCCCCTCTTCTTGCCCTATTCGCAGTTTCGAATTCCATTTTATGAAAGTAAACGCGTTTCACAGATACCATCCAGGACTAATAAATCATTTTCTTTTATTAAATGATACGACATCTTCGCTACCACCTTCGCAGTCTCTTCGCTCAGTCTTTGACACCTTTTTCTTATATTAAGCGTATCCAGAGCTGGGGTGAATTTTATACAGCATCTTTCTGACGTCGCGTCGTGTGCGAATATTGGGTTAGTTCTCTGATACTCGTGATTAACCCAAGGAAGTAATATTTTGCAAAAAATAGGTTTTTGACTAGCTTGAAACGAGTTGCGGTTTGGTATTGTCTGTTGAATTCGTATAACTATTTCATGACTTATTTTTATTTTCGTGAAGATAATGAACAATTTTTTACCCGTAGTTAAATGAACGAGAAAATTATTGAAAATTCATTGAATTTTTCATGAAAGTTCTTGTCTTTCATAATTTTCATGGCGAATGGACATCTTGACAGGGTGTTTTCTGGCCATAAATGTATGAAAGTTATGAATTTTTTTGAAAATATCAAAGAATTTTCAAAAAATATTCATTTTTTTGATGGGAAGAACATAAAGTCAGGAAAATTTGAAAGGCTAATCAAGTTGAACTACTTACTGACGGTGGTAAGGGCCAGTAAAATCAATATCAATGCGTTCCCACGCTTTTTCTGGCATGTTTCAAAAATTCAGCGGAGTAGCTGGCTCTTTAGGACCAAATGTTTCGCAGTGAGCACATTTTTATAAACTATATGAAAATAACTTAAAATACATATATTGCAGTTGTAAAAAGCCAAATAGGTATAACATTTTTAAAAAAGAAGGAATTGAAAAGGATGCTGAGAAAATTTTGAAAGGAGAAAATCCGGCTTTTCTTTATTATTGATTAATTTTTTTCTACAGAAAAAAGAGATTTTTTGAAATGGGTGAATGTTGAACTAAGAGTATTAGGGAAAACAATTATTTTACTCTCCGATTTTCCTCAAAAATCTGAAAATATACTCTCTCATTCCGAATCAGTGAAAAATCACTGATAAACAGTCAGAATTGCAGCACAGGAAAAAAGTGATTTTTCACTGATTATTCAAAGAATTTCACAGATTTTTCAGTGAATTTCATAAATATCACTGAGTTTTCAGGGAATTTTCACTGATTTCCAGTGATTTTCTTTCACTGATTTGTTTTCAGTGAAAAAAATTTCACTGATTTTCTCCTGTGCTGCAATTCTGACTGTTTCTCAGTGATTTTCGGTAATTTTCACTGATTTATAATTGAGAGAGTACTCAATTCTGAGTCTGAGAGATGAACTTTGGACCCGAAGAACCATCTTAAACTTGAGGTCTGGGAGGAGCATGAAATGGTAAATTTTTACCATTTCTTTCCATTTTGAAGGTTCCTAATCCTCCTCAATTGTGACCTGAACTATGGAAAGGTACCTACCCTACCTATAGTCACCAAAACCGATTTTTCGTTTTTGATCGATATTGATAGAAGAAAGTATTACGCTCCTTCCAATGACATAAACCGCAGATTAAAGATTTTATTATTTTTGCTGTAAAATACATTAGTTTTTGCCTAGAAGCTTAATTTTAGACACATTTTCTATAAAAGTGATCTTTGAACTTCCGACTGAAATATCTCGAAACCATAGCTTTCTAGAAAAAAAACAAAAACTAATTGCACTCTACAGAAAGGAAATTTTACGCTCTACATTTTACGTTCTATTCATTTTTTCCGTAGAACCCTTCCTTTACTCAGAAAATTGACTTCAAGTGTCAAAGTTATAAATTTTTTTACGTTTTTAACATTTTTGTCACCTGAAGTCAATTTTCTGAGCAAAGGAAGGGTTCTACGGAAAAAATTAATAGAACATAAATTGTAGAGTACAATTAGTTTTTTTTCTAGAAAGCTATGCTTTCGAAATATTTCAGTCGAAAGTTCAAAGTTCAACTTTCAAACCGACTTGTTTTTTGACCGCGTTTTTTTCGGTAAGTTGATTTTGGTCAGCGGTCCCTTTTCGTAGACCAGGTCACCTATATGATGATTCCTCGGGTTCAAGGTTCATCTCTAGAAATCAAAATTGAGTCATATTTTCAGATTTTTGAAGGAAGTTGGAAATTTTTCACCATTTCCACTAATTTTTTAAATTTGTTTTCAGCATGTTATTTCATGTTGAAATCAGTTTGAAAAAAAAGGATCGAGCTTGCCCAGCCCATGATCCCTAAATGATGCAGGCGGCTGAAATTTTGGAAATTTCATTCTTAGAGGAAACTGAACCGAAACATCCTATTCTACAACAAATTCAAGCTCTTCGCAATTTTATCAACCCTCCAAACATTCACCTCGTACACAAAGCACATCTGCTGTTTGAAAAATCAACGCGTTCATTCGAACAGAAATAAGTAATCGTTCAAGATGGTAATTTTTAATTCGTTCGCAACTCGACGTTCGGTTCGTTAATTCGAACATCATCGTCGTTTCGCAATAAAACCGAGAGCTTCGACGTTGCCTCGCTCCACTCGCACTACTTTTACAAAAACGCTGCTACAATCGTTTGCGAGCGACTGAAAAAAATTGCGTTTATACGTCGACAGGGAGTAAATTCGCGTACCGAATGCAACAAAATACAAAATTCTCCGCCGTCAACGCAGCTGTTTTAATCACCAGTATAGAAAAATTTATACTCAACTGAAATGACTTCGTTCAATATACACGAACTAATGGTAAATACGCGAGAAACCCCTCCCCGCGCCGCACCATCATTTGGCAAATTGCGAAAAGTTTTTCCAGCAGTTTGAATAAAAACAGTTTAATTTTCATTTTTACGACACATTCGGCCCAGTATACGCAAATAAATATCTCAACAATATCGAATCGAAAATTACTCGTGGTAAAAAAATCATAACTCCTCGCGATAAATTTTCTCATTCTGCGATACGAAAAATTCGCCTACGTTGGAAAAAAATTTCGATCGCGTGATATACCAAAGCTTTTAAAAATTTTGGCATTTCAACCCTGGCGAGATTTTTTTGCCTTTTTCGAATCGTCCGTATAAATTTCCCATTCGCATTCACGCTGCCAAGATTAACCGATGGTGAAAGTTCTTAGGTACCGGATTTTTCCTCATGTTTTCCATTTTCCTCCCGCCCTCCCGTCTAGCTTGATGTATGTACTTTCTACAACAAACATCGTTATGAAAAAAATTTTCTTTCGGTTTGCATTTTCGACTCGGTTCAAAAATTAAATCGAGCCGAGTTCCGCGCAATTAATCTTCTTATACTTAACGTACGATACATAATACTTGTTGTTTAAGTTAGCAGAAATAAAGTAACGACGTTCGTTCGCTTACGTTTAGTTTTCTAAACAATTCGCTTCCTTATGTATATGTACAGTACGTACGTCTACGTATACGAAATGGTAACAGCTCCGGCATCGCCGACGGTAACGGCATCCTGGCCTTTGCTACCTTTAACTCTCAAGATTTAAAACGTGGGGTTGAATTACTATTCCCTCGGTTGTGTTTCTTCACGTAGTCACGATTCCGTTTCGGCTAAAATGTACACAATCTATCGAACAAGGTCGCAGATAAGTGAAAGGGATCGCTTGTACGAGCTTTGAATAATAAGGATGACTTTTTCATTCGTCGCTCGACCGGATACTTCTTTTTGGAATCTCTACTTATTACGGTTGGAGATACAAATTCTGCGGAGTGGAGAAGGGGAAAAGTGGGCAGAATTTTTCGATTGGTTTGATCGCAGCTCTAATTCTCTTTGATGCGCATCAACAATGGCATGTCCAATTTTTTCACATAAAATTGTCGGGGCAGGGGGAAAGAAAAAAATATCGTCATTTTAAAGCATTTTCAAGCAATTTCTAAAAAAAAACTCGAAAATTGCAGGTAGTTAAGTACTGTGTTATTACCAAAATGTACAATTTAAATTAAAATTGAGAAAAAAAAATTTCCTACTTCATGCTTAAATACAACTTTATCTAAAAAAAAATTCATTATCATAGCATAAAACAAAAATTTTAAAAAGTATGAAATTAGTTTTACTTACTTCCCTGCTGAGAGGTTTCCATTCTTACCAGGAATATAAAGTTGTGATCAACTATCTAAGAACCAAAATATAAATGAATGAATAATGGGAATCAGGGATGCGAGAACGAACGAGAACAAAGAACAAAGAACCAAAAAAAAACAAAAATTTTGAGAACGAGAACAAGTACAATGTTGAAAACAATAAAAGAACAAGAACGAGAACGGGAACCAAAATTTCATCGTTTCTCGCATCCCTGATGGGAATACAAAATTTATAAAGCACCAAAAACGTAATTTTGCAGGGAAGGGAGAAATAAGAACTAATTGGAAGTATAGTTACTAATTCTACCGCATACATACGATCGCTCATGAGCTAAATTACTACTCTCTGATTGGTCAAATTCTACTATCACTGCTATCACCAATTCACCATTAGGGCGCTATAAAAGACACTTTTTCGTGTTTGGATCATAGACTATTATTGAAAGACAGAGAGACTGAAAACAGAGTAGAAAGTAAAACTCACTGTACCCTGACCTGAAAAAGTTCATTGTAATGAGTGAACTTACTTTCAGTGAAACAGTGTGTGTAGTGCTTACAATAGCTACGATTTTCATCCTTTCTAAATTTGTAATGATCTCGATTCTCGAACGCTGCTCGTTTTCATTCTCATGGTACCACAATTTTTTTAATTACATTTTTTATGAAATTGAAACTAAAAGAAATAACTATAATCACTCAATATTCACAGGTCGTAATACTTCAAGTTGGAGGGAAAAAATTGGAAAATTGCAATTAACAATTTTATTTCTTATTTTTGGGCATGTAAGTAATAGAATTTTAGCAGGTTTGGTATCAATACCCAAAACCATAATTACAAATAGGATAAGAAGTAGGTTGGAAAGCCGAAAAAATAAAGCTTTTGACTAGCTTTTGGCTGCTGATTTATAAAGCTGGCTAGCTTTCAGCTTCCAAAAAAGCCGAAAAGTATCGGCTGTTTACGGCTTTCAGCTTTTGGCTTTCAGCTGGCTTCCGGTCTCTGCTCAGAGCTTCGCGGTTCGTGGCTGCGGCGAGAAATCGACGATTCATTGGCTCGTTGGGCCTTTGAACGATTCCGTCGGCTATTTGCTGGAGGAGAAGCGGAGACATCCATTCGATGGTAGGAACAGCGAACTTATACGAATCTTGCCTGGCTTTATCGGAATTTACATACAAAATACATTTTTTATGGTCGATCCGGTCGATATACTTTTTAGCGAAATTTTGACCAAGAACGATGCTCTCGATGTCCTTCGCTGTTTCGTCGATACTAAATTTTACCGGTATACTAGGCGAACATACTTCAAATTTATTGTTCTCGAAAATGAACGGTAGTACGATGTTTTTTCTTGATCTACGGAAAATCTGTTGTCGCCAAGGTGAAGTGATTATCTTCGTTACGTAACTTTCACCGTCTTCGTGTGGCAGTCCAACGTCATTTGATTTTAACAGATTTTTCGTTATCGTAGATTCGGACATTCTCGCGTCAAAAATTATCATCGTTCTCGTTCCGTTGACTCGCGACCAAAACACCAATAAATGAGGATGAGTGAATTCGTTCTCTCGACTTATAGGCCAAGCCTTTACTAGTCGTTGTTCCTCATGTCGAATGCCATTCCAGCCGGTTCTGTATTCGGGTCTTTCCATGTCATGGTAGTACTGTCGAAAGTGATCATCCATGACTTTCACTGCGACAGTACACAGCGGGACTAAATTACTCATAAATAGTATCAATGGGCAGATAAATGATATTATTAACTACATATAGTATAGCGCAATGCATCATTCAATAAACGTGAAATAATAACAAGTACAATGCCTTTGGCATCTGGGCAAACAGAATCAACTATGGCCAATGGCTACAAATATACAGGTTCATTTTTTGGCGCTATGTTTATGTTTGCTAGTCATTTAAAAATCGGAAAATTCTTCTGGCCCACCTTGTATGTATAATAAATTGTTGTAAAAAAACTTACCCAGAGCTAGTCGTTTTGATGGCGACTACTGTCATTCTCTTTATTGAAGTCATTTTCATGAATATGATGATGAAGAATTTGTATTAGAATATTTCCACCATCTTGTAAGTTTCGCTCCTATGCCTTTTTTTTCCTACTCTCCCGTTTCCTAGGGCCCACCCTTGTCAAACAAAAGTTGTTCCTCAACACCTAATGTACACTTTCATTCCTCATAAAAATTCATTTCGGAGCAACCTTATTCTTGCAAATTTGGAAATAAAATATGAGCTGAAAAAAATGCCAAAATCATGTTTTTTCCATTTTCAACGAAAAG
Organism: Pseudococcus viburni; assembly: GCA_033439095.1. Taxonomy (NCBI): domain Eukaryota; kingdom Metazoa; phylum Arthropoda; class Insecta; order Hemiptera; family Pseudococcidae; genus Pseudococcus; species Pseudococcus viburni. Next base: position 56,669 of record JAVBJF010000613.1, on the reverse strand, counting down.
TTTTGGAGATGAGGCAAAACTTGTAACCACCAAAAGCATTCAGAATTGAATTTCCTTTCCAATGAGCTATATCACGAGCATTTCTTCCAACTTTTCCCTATGAGATGGATTTCTTTCCCCCTCCCTTATCTTAAAAGTTGGACCCACGAAAAAAAAATTGCTCCAGAATGTATTCCTATAATGAGAAAAATTGTACTTTACATATCGAAGGACGAAAATTGTTCAATTTTTTTTCGTAGGTCAAACTTTTAACATGAAGGGGAGAAGTCCACCTTGTCGGGAAAAGTTGGGGAAATGGTCGTGATATAGCTCATTGAAAAGAAAATTTGATCCTGAATACTTTTGGTGGTTACAAATTTTGCCGTATCTCCGAAACTTTTCGTTGAAAATGAAGAAAACGTGATTTTGGCATTTTCTCAGCCCATGTTTTATTTCCAAATTTGGGGAATATCGTTGCTCCGAAATGAATTTTGATGAGGAATGAAAATGTACATTAGGTGTTGAGGAACAACTTTTGTTTGACAATTTTTTCATAACGACCCATAGATTAGGCGGTAAACGCGTTTGAAATGTTGTGGTTGGACCATGGGAAAAGAGAGGAGAGGAAAAAAGGCATAGGAGCGAAATTTATTTGTTTTAGTGCCTAGAACTAGAATCAAATCATACTAAAAATTACTTCAACTCCTAAAATTAAATGTGACGCGGACGCGAATGTTATCAGAACCAGAACCAACATTTGATGCTGAAAGAGTCGTGTAGAATGAATCGACCAACTCGGCAATGCCTACAACAATTGTCAGAATCTGTATTTTGATCGAGGGACCATAATCTCTCAATCGCTTGTGCTTCTCCAATCATTACAGATGCCGTATTACCTTCCTTTTCCATTCGGCCAGATAGCAGCTGTGGCACAGTAAACTGCAAGGGCAGTCAAGTACACGTAGTTGGAATTTGAATAAGTAGGTATTCAAAGATAATTCACTTACTCGTTGTTCCGCACCCGGGCTCTGTACACCTCAATTGGCTTGTACCATTCGCCAGTCTTCTATTCGTCAGATATTCGTAAAAATTGCATGTTGGCATTTTGTATAAGGCAATGGAATGCCCAATGCATAGTCTCCTTGGGAAACTTGGGAACTATGATAGGTATTCAAAGATAATTCACTTACTCGTTGTTCCGCACCCGGGCTCTGTACACCTCAATTGGCTTGTACCATTCGCCAGTCTTCTATTCGTCAGATATTCGTAAAAATTGCATGTTGGCATTTTGTATAAGGCAATGGAATGCCCAATGCATAGTCTCCTTGGGAAACTTGGGAACTATGATGCCTTTTAGAACTTCTTGTTCGGTGTCTGCTTCAGGAGATTTCAGCATGTTATTCGCTTCTGGAAAAAGTTGAGAGTATTTATTGGAAATTTTTTTTAGTCTCCGATGATTTGAAAGAATTCGCCAGTTCTTTCCATTCAATTTTCAAGTTTAATTTTTTTAAACCTGGAAATTTTAATTTGAATTGATTACACATCATTAAAAAAAAGTTGCAATAACCGAGATAAATTCAGTGCTGGTATAGCATCTGCATAATGTACCCACAGATTCTTACTTATATGTGCGCGCGTATAGTCAGCCAGCTAGTAAACCAATATAGGTAAAGTTCGGACCGCTTAAAGTTGAATTAAAGTTTACCTTTAACTTTGTGCGCGGGATGCTCAACAAACCAGCAATGGCGGCGCTAACGACAATAAACCAAGGCATCAGTTTGTATACGTACGCAGCAAACCACACGTATCTACATGGTAAACTATTTAAACTGCGCTAAGTCTTGGCATAATGATGGCGTTCTTGTACAGCCGTATACTTTTATAGCTCCGCACGTAATTACGATAACTCCTTCGGTATATGCTCAATGCTCAGGCCTCCATCGCCAAGTTTTTAGTGTGCTTAAACGAGCACAGCAGCTTTATCGAAAGATGTATACGTTCGTATCGATTTACGTTATTTAATTACCTCGTTTGCTCGCGCCTGTTTCTAGAATTGAATTTGAATTTGGTGTGCCAATATCGTATATAGACTGTACTGACATAAATGGCAAGTAATTAGGATGCTCTTCGAAGAGTCATGAATGAGCTGTGGTCGAATGAATGGTCCTAAAGAAGCGTTGTCCTGTTGCACATTTGATCTGATTCTTAATTTGTTCGTTTGATTTGAATTAAGAATCAAGTCGAATTATCTCAAGGACTCCCTAAAACTAAATTAGCCATTTTTTTTACTGAATCACAGTCAAATTTCACTAATTCAGAAAGGCAGAATTTATCCCCTGTTGAATCACATTCAGAGCGTTTAACGGTCAGTATAAGTCAGGATTTTTGACTAATTTACTCAAAAAATCATGCTTCTGATATGCACCTTTTTTTGCAAGCTCCTTAGGTCCCGGCGAGTACCATTAGCGCTAATGGGGTTCCCAATGTCAGAAGACTCCCGTCTCCTCACATCTACCTGCTCGATAGATGATCATTCCGTCCCTCGGAGAATGTAGCCACTAACGCCATTAACCGTGGCCCTGTACACCATAGCCACCGTATAAGGAGTAGGATGCTTCACACACCATAAATCATTATCCTTCAACCAAATAATCCACGAACAATCAATAACATCATGCTCGTTAGCGGGTGACAGAGTTACCGTTTCGCCGAATTCTATCTTTTCCACCAACTTACCCTCACCACCTGACCTACGGACAATCTTACTTAAAGCATCTTTATCCCCCGAATCCGGGTCAAACTCGCCGGACCTCACTCTATCCAACACCTCCGTGACCCAAGCACTACTCTCTCCACTCGCATTCTCACCATTAGCGGTTATTTGCAATTTAACCGTTTCTGTAACTAAGGCCTCCGCGGCGGCGCCTTTCCCTCCCGCCTTCCCGGCATCCGCCGGGGGCTTCTTTACAACGTTCGTAACCAACGACATCTTAACTGGCGAGTTTATAATGGATTTAACGTAATCCTTACTACTAACATGCTTTAAAGGCTCATCGTCCTCTGACGGCGGGTCTATTACCTTCTCAACCGTACGTACCACTGCCTTAGAAGTGTTACCAGCAGGCTCTTGCTGACTAGAGGACTGCCCAGACTCTCCCCCCTCTGTTATCGCTACATTACTGTGGCCCCCTCGTACATTACCTCCAGAGCGGCCCCCTCTCCTGGACCGGTTTTGCCTACTAGACACTACCAACCCAGGCAGGCACTTAGAAAAGTCCTCGTCCCGTACTCGTACCTGAGCACACTCACGTGGCTCAGATACGCAGTACCCCTGCACAATAGTAGCGGCATACCCGTCTTCAGCACGAGCCTCACTGCGAGTATACACGTAACGAACGTCCCCAGTATAATGCCTTATTTCTAAGGTCCCTTCCATTAACATCCGAATATTTATTGCCACTGGGGCAATGGTAAATACGTAGTATTATCACCAAATCCAGTCACCAGTACAACTTCAGAAGGTCGAAAAGACATAATTTCAGCAATGTCCACCTTCTGAATACCACATATCGAACCATAACCAACACGCACTCTTCTTCGATTACCTTCTCCGTCTTCTACAAATTTCTTCATGGATACCGTGGACAAGATCCACGCGCGGACACCAGCACCCTCACCCACCTGGACTGCAAGCTGCTCAACTATCGAGGTCTCCATTATTACTTACCGGAGTACGCTATGACTTTAAATTATAACAAAGTTTCCACCCCTTATTCAGCGGGGTCTTGATAATTGCATTTCCAGTGTTGTATTTATAAGTATACCCTATACAGATGCTGACGAGCAGCTTCTTCAGCTAGAGGTAGATTTGCCAACTTGATAATCTTATTTCGTGCCACATTTTTTGAGAAACACGCGAAACAAAGTTTATTCAATGTTAATTCAAATTCAGAATTTTCTCCGTATAAAGCTATTACAAATTTCAGCCCTTGTTCAAAAATTTCCTGTTGACTAGACTCTTCGTTATGAAATTTATAATCGTTGTCTTGGACATTTTTTTGGCAGTATTTTTTCCTTTTTGAAAAAAAGCAGAGATAGTGTCACAACCACTTATCACATGCAAAAATAAAATATTTTCTTTCATGTTTCGAGTTGATTATCTGCTATCGAGTATTAGGTAGGAGGATTTCCATTTTTTGCCGGCTTTGAACAGACTAAAATTAGTTTCACAAAATTGATTTCCTTTAGCTTCAATTCGAACAGGGAACGTACAACTTCACCAGTTTCCGGCAATGATTTCAGGCGCCATATATTCCGGCGTGCCCACGTATAGATTATCTGTTTCATTTTCAGTCGCCCAGCCGAAGTCGGCGAGCTTCGCCTTGTTTTCCTTGTCTAGAAGGATATTCTCTGATTTAATGCCTCGATGGATGATGTCTTCAGCATGCAGGTACATGATGGCATCGGCCATTTGCGAGGTGATTTTCACCACCTCGTCTTCCCCGAACCTCCCTTTCGACGGTTCTTGTAAACTATCGAATACTGTGGTGACGCACTTCTCCAGATAAAAGCGCATCTCCTTTCTATTGGTCTGACGATGGTAATAGAGAGAAACGATGTTGGGATGGTGGAGCATCCCTTTTATCTCTCCTTCTTTCAGAACACGTAATTTCCCTTCCCTCCCCTTCCACCAAACAACCTTGATGGCCACTTGTTGTCTGGTTCCCCTAACCATTCCACAGTGGTCCTGAAAAAATTCTAGGTGGCCAAAAATCTGAAATTTGGTATACAGGGGTTTTTGAGGGCGCTGAATTCATTTTTTTTGTCATTTTGCCCCCTACCCCAAACGGGCTGCAAGGGAGGGGGCAAAAGTCCAAATTTTCAAAATTGTTGTGTAGGGTATCAAAATATATGTTTTGACACCTCCTGAACAAGTTTCCGCAACCCATTTTACCCAAACCCCAAAAGGCGCCCCTGGAGAGGGGGTGGAATTTCAAATTTTTCAAAATTGTTATGTAGGGTATCAAAAAATATGTTTTGAAACCTCCTAAACACGTTTCCGCAACCCATTTTACCCAAAATCCAAAAAGGACCTCGTGGAGGGGTGAAATTTTGAAAGTTTCAAAATTGTCATGTAGGGTATCAAAATATATGTTTTGGAATTTCTGAGCCTGTAACTTATTACTAATAACCCAAAATAAGCTCCTGTAAGAGGCTAAAATTAAAAAAAAAATATTTTATAACTATATCACAAAACAACATAATTATGCCTAGAACACTCTATTGTAGTCGGTGAACTTTCAATTCTGATTTTTTCTTGCCTTAGATGTATATTTTGGGCATGTAAACTCTTCTAGAGGGCAATCCATGAGGGAGAAAAGACTCCAGCAAGTGTACCTATCTACAGACACTTTGCGGGCCTCTACCCTGATGAGGGTCAACCCTCGAGGGGAATGAATATCATCCACGACTTCGTCGACTATTGACTCAGCTCTCTTTCACACCTTCATCGAATCTGAAACAGACAACCAGCATTACTTGTCGATAGGTCGATGAAGTGAGGCGGGAAAGTCGTACGTACTTTTTGCCGTAATACTGCAGGATCGTTCACCGTCGCTCTGAGTCCTTCGGTTACCATATTCGCAAACATCACCTCTTCCCGAATCTTCACACCAACCAAGCGCATAAGATCGATATATGGTAAGAACGGTTTTATTCTTGTTCGTCCAATACATATGTATGTATTTGTTAGGCATGGTAGACAGAATAACAACTTGATGGAACGAATGAATAAACGCTTGCGAGTGCAGATACTTTTGTTCTCACCATTAAATTTTCGCGCCGTGTTATCCAGGCGTGAGCGCGTTCTTGTAAACTATCGAATACTGTGGTGACACACTTCTCCAGATAAAAGCTCTGCCGCACTGAACCTTTCATCTAGTTTCAGTCGTAACAGTCCTTTAATCACGGCCCCGGCTTCCTCGCTCACAAGTGCATCGAAGTGCAGTTTAAGTACATGTTTGCCAGCATCGAGTAAGCTTTTGCTGCCGGCTCCGAAAGGCGTTTGGCCGGTAATTAATTTGTGTATCAAAACTCCCAGCGCCCATACATCCACCTGGCAGCAGTAACTCTTTCGGCAACGATTTCAGGCGCCATATATTCTGGCATGCCCACGTATAGATTATCTGTTTCATTTTCAGTCGCCCGCCCGAACGACAGATCCTCTTAGCAAACCACGGACGACACGAGAAACCCGGGCTACCTACAAATGGATACGAGTCCTATGGGTGCCACAAATGCTACAGCTGTAAGAAAGTATTCCACGAATTGTGTGAAAACATAACTGAAGATAGTTTAGCGACAAATTACTGGTAAGCAGATAATCAAAAGACTGTGATAATAATCAAGAGCAACCCCCGAAAGAAGTGACAATTGCTCAACTATTAGATAAAAACTCAGAAAGCGATGGTGATTTTCACCACCTCGTCTTCCCCAAACCTCCCTTTCGACGGTTCTTGTAAACTATCGAATACTGAGGTGACACACTTCTCCAGATAAAAGCTCTGCCGCACTGAACCTTTCATCTGGTTTCAGTCGTAACAGTCCTTTAATCACAGCCCCGGCTTCCTCGCTCACAAGTGCATTGAAGTGCAGTTTAAGTACATGTTTGCCAGCATTGAGTAAGCTTTTGCTGCCGGCTCCAAAAGGCGGTTGGCCGGTAATTAATTTGTGTATCATATCTCCCAGCGCCCATACATCCACCTGGCAGCAGTAACTCTTTCCGGCAACGATTTCAGGCGCCATATATTCCGGCGTGCCCACGTATAGATTATCTGTTTCATTTTCAGTCGCCCAGCTGAAGTCGGCGAGCTTCGCCTTGTTTTCCTTGTCTAGAAGGATATTCTCTGATTTAATGTCCCGATAGATGATGTCTTCAGCGTGCAGGTACATGATGGCATCGGCCATTTGCGAGGTGATTTTCACCACCTCGTCTTCCCCGAACCTCCCTTTCGACGGTTCTTGTAAACTGTCGAATACTGTGGTGACGCACTTCTCCAGATAAAAGCGCATCTCCTTTCTATTGGTCTGACGATGGTAATAGAGAGAAACGATGTTGGGATGGTGGAGCATCCCTTTTATCTCTCCTTCTTTCTGAACACGTAATTTCCCTTCTCTCCCCTTCCACCGAACAACTTTGATGGCCACTTGTTGTCTGGTTCCCCTAACCGTGCGGGAGGTATTGAGTGCAGGTAACCGGCGTTTTCCCAAACGGCCTTTTTACGGTAACACATGCAAAACAATGACGGATATCTACACCCGTGTAGTAATTTTTACCACGTCTGTGGTGATTATTACCATATATTTATGGCGAAAATTAGAAATTACGATTTGGTCCGACTGTTCCAAACCTACCATTTTTTTTAGTAGGTAATTTTAAAAAAAATACATTCATTTTTGAAATACATACTTAGAACTGCAAAAATATTAATATAATAAATAATCAAACAAAATAGCTTAGGTTTGTAAACAGATTGAATAAACTATACTGTTTGAGAATTTACCCTATACAATTAAATTCGGGTTGTTCACTATAGTTTGGAAATAATTTCCCTTCAGCACTTTTTTAGGTTTTCCAGACCAATTTTTAGAAATTTTCCATACCTGTTTGGGAATCCGACCGCACAGACCATGCTTCCACTCAATTCGCGAGGCCTTTTTAGGTAAAATTCCAGTATTGCAGGGTGTCTAACGGTGCTGATAAGTCAAGCTAGTCCTGATAAATCAAGCTTTTTTCAGAAAGATTATGCGGGTCCTGAAAAATCAAGTTTTTTGACTAATTTACTCAAAAAAGCAAGATTTTTTTCAAAAATAAAAAAAGCTTCCATTTAGGTACCCTAAATGAATAATTTTTTTTAGAAGGAAAGTTGAAAAAAATCAAGTTTTTCAGTACGGCCGTTCTTCTGAACAAATCCGCCTACACATTTAAATAAAAGTTGAGATGAGAATAAGAACACAAAAGCATGATAATATTGTTATTAGATTATTTTGCCGTTGAATAATCACTTACCGATGTCCTTTTAATCGATCCAATGCCATATTTTTCAAGTTTGCATTGCAAACCATGGACATGTCGCGAAATAAATGTCCTTTTTTCCACCAGTCAAGTCTGATTGTTTTTTAATGTCAAATTGTAAGGTGGAATGTTTTAAAAACTGAGAGGCCGGCATTTTGGATAAATTTTTTTAAATTAAAATACTTAATCTTTACGAAAATATTCTGTAAATTAATGAAACAATCATGAGAAAGCTTTCACGATTTCTGAAAAACCAGTAAATAAAATAAAAGTGATGAAAAAGAACAGCGAATATAAGAAATACGTTTTCGTGTGTTTTCTGTCTCTCTCGAAAATATATAAAGGAGGACGAGGCAAAAAGGAACACTTTTGCTGCTTTTTGCGATTACTCGAGTTAGAATAAAGATAAAGACTTTGGATTTGTTTTATTGGATAGCCCAATCTTTTAGCTACAAAATGAGTGGCAAACGAACTTTTTTGGGATATTCGAGCCCCCCCCCCGAGGCTTGAATGAAGTGATCCATGTGTTCCTTTTTGCCCCAAAAGTCGGAGCAAAAAGGAACAGGGCTTGGGGCAGATAGGAACACTAAAAAAAAAAAACATTACAAATTTATGCAAAAATACTGAATAATATGTATTTTAATCATCGCATCGTATCATAACAACGTAAGCACTCAGATATCCTGATTATCATGACAGAATAATTATACATTCGAATGCGACGTTCAATTTCAAATAAAAATCTGTGCAATTTTCATCAAATAAAATTAACGATGCATGATTAAAAACCAAACGGGTATTCCTTTTTAAATTATGTAAGGAGGTAATAAGACCCCACGTGCTGACCCACAGAACATGACAGTTTGCTGAGATTTTGAAAAATTGCGTATATCAACCGGATACTTAACTCTTCGGCGAAAAAATAATCGTCGTCTGCCTGGGTCATCTACAACTGCTGTCTCATCAAAATTAAATATATTTTCCGGTGGTATACTTTCGACAAGTGGTTTTAGCCTTTGAAAATAACTTCTCACAGCTTCTTCGGATACAGATGCCCAGTTATTAGGGATTTTGATTCTTGTTTGTCAAAATTGTAATTCAATCATCGAATTTCGCAAAGGACTTTGAACCAAGATGAACTCATAACTTATAGGTAATGCTTAAAATAATCTGTATCTAACATATTTCCGTTGCAATAACCCCCTAGTTAGTGCGTCGCGTCGGTCGCTTGAGAATCGGTCAGAGTACAGATGTGGTACTCTTATCGTGCCATGTTGTCGAGTAATTTATTATACATAAATATATCGAAGCGCCATGACATGTGTTTATGACAGCGTGTACTTATTCGCACGTAGTCTCGAATACGTAAGTGCAGAAGGGTAGCACTCGAAAGAGGAGAAAGATTTAACGAGTGGTCGTAGAGCGTCAGAGTCGACTTATACCAATTTTGCAATGAAGAAAAAATCTTCTGTATGAATACCTAGGTTTCAATGATTCTCAACTTTTCGATTTTTTATCAGGCGTTTAAAAATGAAAATTGATTTTTTATTTTTTTTTCCAGTTGATAAATTGAAAAACTCACTATATCTGATGCCTATTCGATGTTGAAGTAAATCTGGATTCTAAGTATTTGTCTAAAAATGAGAACAAAAATGTATCTTTCCCCCTCAATGTGGTCTCCCCACCTCACTCCGAAATAATATTGCCACTACTAAATAAAAACTGAGTAAGGGTGGTCATAAGAAGGGGGGGGGTCAAGAAGTATTAATACCTCAAATTTACATTTGGTACGTTCTTACACCTATTTCCCCGTTTTCAAATAATCAAGTTGCTTACAAAGTGTAGACTTATTTTCTGAAATTGCATCTGAGGCATTTCTTTATCCTCGGAAAATGCTACTGTGTCGTCTTGTTTGTTATTAAAAACGGCGCGATGCTGAATGTATTTCGCACATCGAAAATGAAAACTGACATCGTTATGTGCAGAAGCGAATAGGTATTCGTGTCATTTGCAATATGAAAAATTTCTAAATCATCACGTCGTCGAACGACGAACGTTAGACGTATCTAACGAAACTCGAACCGAAGCCTCCTTTATTAGTTTTAGTTATTCGTTTTATGTACAAGTTGACATTTGACGTTTGCCAATAACGGGTATGAAGTTGTATAAGGTTCGGAGTATTGAAATATATATTCGTCTCGAGAATTTCGAGCGAAATGAAAATGTAACGTTGAGAGGCGTTCTTGGTAGTTGGAGAAATTGAAATATTTCATAAATGCAATAGTCATTGATTACATAGAAAGATTTATGTTTTTTTTCTTGTCGGGCTTAGATGATTTCTGGGTGCCAATCGGAATCTGCATGTTATATTTTTGATTACATGAGGGAATTTCATTTTGAAAACTAACCTGATAAACCCCCTTCGTAAAGAAACAAAATAAAAGTTATGGCATCTTGAAGTAAATTGTACGAGAAAGAAGAGAGTTCAACGTATTGCCTCTAATTGACGTTTGGGGCTAAAAATGTTTACAGTTTCCACTGAGAGATCTTTCAAAACATTTTCCACTGCTCAGACTAAGCTCGTAATCGTTTGATTAAAGCTCATAAGCAGGTAAATTAACGTTTTTAAAACATAACCTGGGAAGTGGAAATTGAAAACAGCAAAAAATCGAACAGAAATATGTGTAAAAATTGGGTTCTTTCTGAAAATGAAATTCGCTATGAAAATATCGTCCTCGTTAGTTTCATCGATTTTTAATCCACCAGTGTTCAAATCTTCAATATCTAATTATCTACACACTCTTCGTCGTCATCTTTGGTAACATCAATGTGATCCAGATCCTATGCAGACAAGGGAAGAAGCCTTTCACCTAGTTGCATCCGAACCCTCCAATTCGTCTTCAACTTCTTTATCGCTTTATAACACAGGGCGACACGAATTTTGTTTTTGGGTTCTCATTGCCAAATTTGGGTTGTTTTTATGTAACTAATAAAGGAAAAAATATTTTTTTTGACCGAAGTTTGCTTTGGGGGGTGGGGGGCCAAAAAACTGATTTTTCGAGGTCAATAAGCCTGAGCATTACAAAAAAAATTGAAAAGTTTTTTTTTTGGACTAATATTGTAGGAAATTTCACGGCGAATCGAATGCCGCAAACCGCAGACTTCAGTCTCTTTTTTAAAAAAAGTTACAGCTCATTCTTTCCAAAATTTTGTGAAAAAATCGCATTTTTTTGTTTTTTTTTCGCAAAGAAGTGAAATTTGAGAGAAGAGTAAGGGTTTTAAGGCCATAATGACTATGGTGAGAGTTGTAGGAAATTTTACGGCGAATGGAATGCCGCAAACCGCGGACCTCTATCTCTTATTGAAAAAAAGTTACAGTTCATCCTTAAAACCCTTAGTTTACTCTCAAATTTCACTTTTTCGCGAAAAAGGCACAAAAAATGTGATTTTTTCACAGAATTTTGTAAAGAATGAGCTGTAACTTTTTTTCAATAAGAGATAGAGGTCCGCGGTTTGCGGCATTCGATTTGCCGTAAAATTTCCTACAACTCTCACCATGGTCATTATGGCCTTAAACCCCTTACTTTTCTCTCAAATTTCACTTCTTTGCGAAAAAAAAACAAAAAAATGTGATTTTTTCATAAAAATTTGGAAAGAATGAGCTGTAACTTTTATTAAAAAAGAGACGGAGGTCTGCGGTTTGCGGCATTGGATTCGCCGTAAAATTTCCTACAACATTGGTCCAAAATTTTTTTTTTCAATTTTGTAATGCTCAGGCTTATTGACCTCGAAAAATCAGTTTTTTGGCCCCCTCACCCCCCAAAGCAAACTTTGGAAGCCAGGATTGAGCAAGGTGATGTATTTTGATGTCTAGAAACAGAATTTCGGCATGCGAACCCAGACACAGAGCAAAAAAAATTTTTTGTCGCCCTGTGTAATCCAAAAAAACGAAAATTCAGGGTTGCGTCTTGTAAGTTGCAGATAGGCCAGAATTACTTCCCGCAAAGCGTAGAGCACCCTCTTAATAAGAAATAAAAATGAAAAAGTATCAATAAAAATCGATTTCATCAATAAGGGTTCCTTAACTATCTTAAGGTACCGGTTTTGATTCCTTAAGAAATTCTTAGAGCACAACGTGCCAACTGATCTTAAGGAATCGATCATTGACCAGTAGTTCAGCAATTTTCACTGCTTGAATACCCGTTGATCTTTCTACTACTTCAATCAGTAGTTAGATAATTTCACTGTTTGAATAAATGAATTCAGTTTTTTTTTTAAAAATAAATTCCACAGTTTGAATAGGTAGCTACTAGGTTTTTATTATTTTGTATTATTCATACAAAATTTAGCAAATTTGTATTCATTGAATCAACTGATGCATATGCTGACACGTGATTTAGTCCATATATAAAATATATCGATGAAATTGTAAATGAATAATAGTTTTCGGGTACTCTATATTAAAAATATGAAAAATTTTCCACAACTTTTCTACTGCTAACAAAGCAGTACATTGTTGAGAAAGTTGCACAGGGTGCATATCCACCACTATGAAAAAGTCCAGTAGGACTGTAGTCCTATTATATCGTTCTGCGTGGGAATTTTGCTGAAGACGGTACCCTGCAGTAGGCTGTTTTTCCCACCCCATTTTCCTCACAAAATTTTTTCAATCTTCTGGAATATGGGCCTGAAGTTTGAAAATATCAAGATTACCCAGGGAGAAATTCTTTGCAGATTTATCTAATTTAATAAATACTTACAAATGACTTCGAGATGAACACTGCAGGTGCGTGAATCTTTGGACAGTGTATTCCTGATTTGAAGAATCTCCTTCCAAATGGCTTCATCCTCGGATGTTTTGGAAAGGAATGTAAAGAAATTTCTGGAGTTGTTCTGAAATGAAAGTTATTAAAACTGTTATCAGTACCTAGTGAAACAAATAGCTGAGAAATTGAGGCGAATATTTGAAATTGAACTTACTTATTCTTTCATCCAGAAAGAACAAGTTTTTTTGCTCCTAAATGAGCACTTTCTGCGACCAGCACATGCTGGTGGGACATTAAGATTTTTGAAAAACTTAAAACTAAAGAAAACGCTGTTTGTAAATTCACTGCATGGAGTCAAACTCACTCCAAATTGAACCCGGGGTCGAGCCGGAGTCTGGGAGTCAAGGTCATAGATTTACTCCGGAGTCAAGCGGAGTCAGGAGTCAAGATCTGAAAATGACTCCGGAGTCGAGCAGAAGTCAGGAATCAAGGTCTGAAATTGACTCCGGAGTCAAGGTGAAGTCAGGCTTCAGGTGTGAGTTTGATTCCGCAGTCAATATGGAGTCAGAAGTCGAGGTCTGAAAGTGACTCCGGAGTCAAGGTGGAGTCAGGAGTCAACTTTTCCCCTTGACTCCGGAAGTTAAGTGGAGTCAGAAGTCAACTTTTCGGCTAATTTCTATTCCCTGGTTCAAAATCGGAGTCGGGACCCAATTTTTCGGCTGACTCCTGGTCCCTGATTTTTACACAAGTCATAATGATACTAATGGTAAATGCCCATAGTTAGTTGATTCGAGCTGAGTTTCCTGAGTTTTGATTTGAAAATACTTTCGCTGCAAAATTTATTCTTACAGGTAGCTGAACTAAAACGAAAGAAATTTTTCGTCTCGGTAAAACGAAGGCCGAAGAATCGAACGTGTGCTCGAGTACGATAGTAAAAGGAAAACGACGAAGAAAAATATCTATCAATAAAGAAAGAACTATACGACATCGGATAGAAAAGCGATGAGACGAATGAGCCAGATTGAGTTGGAAGGGAGGGGTGAAAAACTCGGGCAATCTATTTAACGAGCTCGATATTATAGGATAACTTTTTGGCAGGGTGATTTTTTTCGTTTAATTTTTATGATTTGAATTTTAAGATTGTATTTGATATAGAGAGAAGCCAAAGGAAATACGAAGGGAAAAAAGTTTTCAACGGATAACGAGTTTTGAAAAACAAGCTAAAGGTAATTTATACGAAATTGATGCGGTTTTTATGTAAAACTCGCGCGAGAATACGAATTTCAAACGAGCTTCGCAACGCAGCGTCTGCCTTCTCCGCGAGACATCGAAGGGCTCGGGTTTTTTTGTGAAATATGAGATGGAAATTAGAGTGGAAAATACGCTAATTTAGAACGCGGAGAAAATGTTGGTTATTTTGTGTACAGAGCTGGCAAGTCGGTGCTTAGTGGGTGCGGTGAACTGTGCAGACGATGTCGAATGACAAATCCGCCAAGACGAATATTGACAACAAAGAGCGTTCATTGGAAGGGAATACAGGACGACGTTTTCAATTTGAAGCTCCTCGAGTTGAATTCGTGTTGTGTATAAAATATCGAAAATTGAGATTCGAATTCGAATTCGGACCGAAATGAAATTAACGCTTAAAATGGTTGTAGGCTTATTTCGTTGTATAAATGTGGTCGGCTTGGTATACGTATTTAATACGCCAACGATTATCATTTCATCTTTTGAATACCGCAGCCGCAGACTGTGCCCTCGTCTTGGGGTCTTACGACGTTGGTCTTGTGTATTGGCAATCGAATTTTATATACGGATGACAAACCGAACCCTTTGACTATGCTTTTGTTCGATATTCGTTGCTTCGGATAATACAAAATAAAGTTTTGCTTGGCTGTCTTTTATTAAGTGCCCGTTTCGTGTAAGTGGTCTGCTTTTGTTCGCTCGCAGCGGAAATCTGTCTAGATTCTTTTTCTGCGACTTGTACTGTAAAGTTTTCCCGCACCAACTTAATGGAACTTAGTTCATAATACTGTTCGACTTTCCTTTACTCAGTATAATAAACGATTCGCCAGTTGGACGCAATCTTTACCCGGATAACCTTGTTCGACGATCGTAAATTATGTTTCGCTTGCCTCCTTTTTGCCATTTTTTACCGGTTGATATATGAAGGTATTCTATTTACAAGTTGGCTAAAACAAACGTATAGCTGGGATTTGTGATAAAATGTCGACCCTTCGGATGGATTTATTGATGGGATTTATCGTGTGATGAATTTTCAAGGTCTGAGAGTTCGTCCATGTAAGGTGGGCTGTTCTCAAGAATAGTGCAAAAATTTGTTCTAATTTCATTCTATACTTCTTGCATATTTCAAAAATCACAATTTTTTTTTTGAATAGTGCTTTCAACTGATGTGCTGAGATGAGGATGTACTTGTAGACTCGTTTACTTGTTGTCTTTATGTGTTTTATCTCTCTCTCTCTCTTTGTAGTGTTTGATTATCGGTCGAGGTTGAGATTTCTGGAAATCCGATTTTCGGGTCCATTTTACCCTTTGACCCCCAGGAGAGGTGGTACCGAATTCAAATTTTTGAAAATGACCAAAAAACTGGTGTGACATATCAAAATGTAGGTTTTTGATACCTGGAAATCCAATTTTTGGGTTCATTTTAACCATTGACCACCATCAGGGTGGAGCTGATTTAAAATTTCAGAAAATGAATAAAATACCTATGTTATATTTCTGCAGAAAAGTTTTCGATACCTAGGAATACCATTTTTAGGTTCATTTCACGATTCATCCACCAGGGGGACTGGAAGAATTTCAAATTTCTAATATTTGCTAAAAAAAATTATATTTCAAAGGAACAACAATTTAAATGCAATTGAATTATTCGGTGGCTACGTCATCATCTTCATTTTCGGTATCTTCGGCTTCGTTGTGCTCTTCTCTCTAAATCTGAATCAGTCAAAAATGCCAAAATTGACTGATGAAATAGTCTGGATCATGTCACTGATTATCAGTCAAATTCCACTGATTCCCCAGTTAATCAGTGACATTCTACTCGCTCAATTATAAATCAGTGAAAATTACCAAAAATCACTGAGAAACAGTCAGAATTGCAGCACAGGAGAAAATCAGTGAAAGAAAATCACTGGAAATCAGTGAAAATTCACTGAAAACTCAGTGATATTTATGAAATTCACTGAAAAATCTGTGAAATTCTTTGAATAATCAGTGAAAAATCACTGATTTTTCCTGTGCTGCAATTCTGACTGTTTATCAGTGATTTTTCACTGATTCGAAATGAGAGAGTACTGCCAATCGGTGAAAAATTACCGATTCAATCACTGAATTTTTTTACTGATTTTACAGTGACATGATTGCGTCGATTTAAATCAGTCAATTTGACTGATTCAAATTTAGAGAGTTTTGAATCACAATTGGAAGAAACCGATTCATAATGTCAGTCATTGTAGATTTTCTGCATTCTTTTCTAGAAAACATTTCTCGGAAAATTTTAAAATATTTGTGGGAAGCCTCTTGGTATTCTTCACTTAGGAGGTCTGCAAAAAGCAATATTATCTTAATGAGCAAAGGATACAAATTTCACATATTGTTAAAACTAAATAAATACGACTTACCAACTGGGAGGATACAGTGTTTCATTATGTCACCTCCATGCGCAAGAATTTTGTGCACGGTAGGTGACATTTGGTAAAAGCTGCATTTTTGGACATAATGGACCGCGCTTTCTTTGGCATATAATATGTCGAAAATTACTGGATTTACCTCAGCACTAGAATTTATAGCAATTAAAATGTTCCGAAATCTAGTGATAACACTTTCACAAATACCAGTGATTTCGGACATAATTCTTGGATCTTTAAAAAATCTACGGGCAGTATTGCCGTCATTCGAGTTTCCGTAGGTGAGGTATCAAAATGGTCTCTCCCAATTGACACAAGACAGAAAATTCACGAGTTTTCGAATTTTACAGTTTAATATGATATTTAAAAAAAAGAACACGATGGCTATTAGCTATTGGCTAGCTAGACAGCCCTGAATCAGTCGTCTGTTGCCATGTAATTCATTAACGAATATCATGTCGTCGAATAAAATAAGAAATATTTGATGTTATAAAATGCACCGAGTAATAATATCGAGAACAGTATTTCTCTGCAGCAGACTTGTAAAAAGAGCTTTTTCGCGTTCTCCCCCATTTTTTCCATCTCTATTGCCTTATTCGCAAAGTACTCCATGTGCCGTGAACATTGAATGGATTATTACGCGAATTCCATTTTGTACTTATTATGAGAAAAACATCGTCTCATCGTTTTCTCGCCAGTTTTCATTACTTCGTTTATCACGAAGAACTTACTTTTACCCTTGTTTAGTTTCTCCTTTGCTCGGGGGTTGATACGATGTTTTTTTCTTCCTTGTGCGACGCAGCTCGCAATAAAGGTACTTTGAAAACTCCCTTTACGTTGTACTTATTAACGCTAGTGGAAAAAAGACCACGGTTTCCATATTTACCATTAATACAAAAGCTCACATGTTATGTTTTTATATTTGTATAGAGCGATGTGGTGGTTTTTTTGTACTGTGGTTCGTATGTAGTAGTTTCATATTCGTTATGAAAGAGGTTTTCTGTTTCTCGTTTATGGAAGTATCAATGTTGGACGAGGTGAAGTGAGGGGTTGTTAGTTTCATTTTTCATTTGATAGCGCCGAGTAATTAGTTTTATTGATGAGAGCAGGTTTTGCTGTAATCAAGAGTGAATAAAAACGTGATTGTGAGGCGAGGTTGACTAAACTAAAAAAGGGTTTTTATTTCGAATCTGCCAACTCCCAAAATACCGCAATTTTTTATAGAAAATTTTCAAAAATTCACATGGGAGTTTTTCAATAGGTATATGAAAAAAGGACATACTGAAATACTGCTGGTAAAAATGAAGAGAAATCAGAACAAAATTGTGATAAATATGTAATACATTGCGGAATTCGAGTTTTGAGGTCAAATTGGGCTTTGAAATGAACAAAAAAAATACATTTATGTATTAAAAACGTCAATTTTTTCATTTTGATAATGACTTAATGAGCTATGCTTTCAAATATGATAATAATATGAAAATTAGGCAATTTTTATTCATTTTTGATTTAGGGTATGTAGGAGCTGATTTTTTTTTCTGAGTATGTTTTCCCACAAAAATTATCAATTTTCATTTTTAAAAATACTTTTGGATTTATTTAGTTTTTTTCGAAAAACGGAAATGATGAGAAAATTTTCGTCTAGTTGCTTTTTTTGAGAGTTCAATTCAATTTTTTTATTTTTGAAAATTTTATCAGTTTTATCAATTTATTTCGTAGCTTAATTTAACCTTGGAACTTGAGAACTCGAATTTCGAAATGAATCAGTCAAAAACTGAAGATTGACTGATTGAAATCGACAAAATTGGGTCACTGATTGGCAGTGAAATTCCACTGATTCCACTGCTAATCTGTGAAATTTAACTGCCAATCAGTGAAAAATTACTGAATCAATTGGTGAATTTTAATTTTTAAAATGAATCAGTAAAAATGTTAATTTACTGACTGAATCAGTAATTTGGATCAGTAGTGGAAAAAATTACTGATTCAAAAATGAAAATTCACAAATTGAATCAGTAAATTTTTCACTGATTTCTACATTGACTCAATTTTGTCTATTTCAGCAGTCAATTTTGACTGATTCAGAAAGTGAGAGTAATTGTTAAAAATTTTTATTGATTTTTTTCCAAAAAGCCAATTGCAGTATTTTGAAGCGATATTTTTTGTCATTGTGGTTTAATATCGTATTGTCTTCATGGTGAAAATTTTCTTCCTTTCTGAGCAATTTTTTGTCGGTGACCTGCTAAATACAGTTACTCCGCAGACGTGGTTAGCACTATTTGATTTTGTTTTTTCACTTATGTACGATCATCAATGCATTACATTTCCTTTCGTTCAAATCAGCGACCAAAATTGCTCGAGATGAGAAGAAATAATCATAAATTGGTCGCTCAGAGATGGCTGATAGGATATTCGCTGGTTGCAGGGCGAACCAACGACGCCGTTATCACAAAAGCGTAAAATTAAACGCGTGACGGAATTAACGAAATTAGTATAAAAGCGCGAGGCTTTTTAGACCACGTCGCGGAACGAGTTTTACGCGAGGCCGACTACAGGCGAGGAAATTCAAAAGTTATCCTCGTAATTTGTTAGTTAACGTTGTATACTTAGCGATTCTGCGGCGTGTGCATAGTTTTCTAACGACGCGAAACCTCCCCGTTCGAAGGTAGTTGACGTGTTTGCGTATTATACGAAGAAGGTCGGGTTGTCATCGCACCGACACGGTTGGATTTTGTTTTTTGGAATCGTCGGAGCGTAAACTTGAAAATTTATGATTGAAAAATCGCGAAATTGGGGCAAAAAACGTCTCGACGAGGTTGTGGCATGAAGTTTTTCGAGCCAGTGTCGCAGATATCTTTGTCATTTTTATGTTCGTACGTTGTAAACTGAAAAAAATGAGAAATGAAAAATAAATGAAAAGTGTTGAAAGAATGATGAATTTTATCTAAAAAGAGATCAATTTTATCCAAAAAAATAATTACGGGGCATCATTCACAAAAATTGGCAAAATTTATTCTAAAAAATGATATTTATCGCGAAATTTGGTAGAATTTATTGCATCGAAATAAATTTTACCAAATTTCGTAATAAATAATTATTTTTTGAGAATAAATTTTGCCAATTTCGTGAATGGTGCCCCGTTATTATTTTTTTGGATAAAATTTATTTATTTGTTTTTTCAGTGTAAAGCTGTGTAGAATGAATCATTATTTCGCCACGATATGAAAAAATCATTGATAAAGAACATTGAAAATGAAAAATAATTAATTAATTTTGCTTGATGAACAAAGGAAAATACGGTTCTCACGATTTTTTTGATTCGTTCTCGTTTTTCCTCTTCTTTCGAGAAAGCCAAGTTTGAGTCGTAAAATTTGCAGATGTGATGGACTTTTTTTGGAAAAATTATTTGACATTCGGAAGTGTAGGTTAGAATTAGAATTTTATTTTGCAATGCTTGAAAATTAGCCATGGTCTTAACCAGAAGATGTTTGAATCTACCCACCAGTATCTGTGGCAAAAATTTGACTCTATTTATTCTCGCTGAAGGACTTTTCAAATACAAATTTGATTTTCTCAAAATTTTCCCAAAATTTTTACTTCTAAATTTCTCCTACTAATTCAGTTTTCCACAATTCTTTCAAAATAACTTATTTCCCCAGTTTAAATTTTCCAATTTATTTAAAGTTCTCAAATTTCAAAATTAAAAAACGAATTTAGACGTTCTAATTTTCTCCAATTTTTTGAAAGTTTCATTTTCTTGTACTTTTTTACGTTTATTAAAAAAATTGCACATTTTTTTCAAGTTCTTCCAACTTTAAAATTTTTTCCAACTCGGCGAATTCCTAATCTCCATTTTTATCACGAAAAGACGTCAATTTCAAAGAAAATTATTTTCCTTGTAGTTAAGACCTGCGTCGTTTTGACGAACAAACGAGACAGATTTTTAGCTTCACGTCGCGTTAAGCCAACGAATTAGTTATTTCTTTATTCGATGATTAATTAGACATCTAGGCGAGGTTTACTCGGTGAAATTTTTATACAACGGTGGATTTTCGTAAACGCGAAGATTAAAATATTTACATTTCCGTACAAAAATTACCCTACACTTGTTTGGAAATTCGAGTGACACTCGTATTAAAAACTCGAATGATATATCGAACTTGGATTTGAAAAATTGAAATTTATTACGAAATAACTTACGTACCTAGGACCTACGCAGATAACCAAAGTAAATTAAATTTTTTACATTTAAGTGCACGAAAGCTTGTCGAAAAAATTTAATTAAAATTCAACGACAGCGACGAAAAGTTTACGGGCTGGAAATTTTCATATTTTCGAAACACGAACGCGAGGTAAGAAAAAAAACTCGGAGAAAAGGTAAATTCACTCTTGTAGGCTGAGAAATTGACGAAAAAGAGCATAGGGGGAGGTTCGACTACAGATTTTTAATTTCGTTAGTTATTATCAAGACGATACCCACTTTAACGTGTACGATAGAGTAAAAGAGAATCGTGTCGATGTAAAAGTGCCATTTTTACCGAGGGCCAAGCAGGGGGTGTTAAAAGCTATATGACGAAGAACTTGATAAAGATGGCTCGATGGGTGGCGGGGAAGGCGGCAGAATAGAAGACGACGAAAGCGCCGGTAGATTTATTCTATACGTCCCCCCTACCTCGGTTTGTGTACTTTGGATGGGTAAACATCGAACGCCTTTTTTGGCATAGATGAAAGTGTAAAATAAAGGTACGAAAGGAATTCGTGCACGAAATCGTCCCGGGTATCTGAAAAGTTTTCAAAGTACGTGTAAAGTCGAGGTCGAGGAGCCTTTTTTTTTTAGTTTTTGACTCGACGATTGAGAATCACGATGACGTTGTGGTGGCCTGTCGGAGCGATTGGGGGAAAGGAAGAAAGGGTGAGCCAAGTTTTATTCTTGCAGGCATCATAGCGGGTCACTTTTTTCGACTTCAGTCACTTTTGGTTAATTTTCACATCTAAAATGTCACTTTGGTTACTTTTTTCCCCTCAAAAGTCACTGCTTCTTCGCACTTTCAAACCAAAATTTAAATTTTCACCTAGAAATTGCTATTCTTCAAAATTCTTCAATAAAAAAATTAAAAAATAGATTTTTTCTAGTTTTTTTGTTGTTTTGACGAAGGAATTTAATAAATATACAAAAACAATTGCCCCCAAAAAACTGTAAAAAATTGCCCCCCCCCCGAAAAAAATTGAATTTTTGGTTACTTTTTGGTGAAAAAAGTTTCTGAAAGTTACTTTTTGGTGAAAAAAGTTTCTGAAAGTTACTTTTTTCTTCAAAAATTTCACTATGATGCCTGTTCTTGGAAAAAAAAAAAAGAAAAACGAGTTGAAATTTTTTTTGAAAATCATCTCTACCGAATGATTATTCTGTCTAAATTTAGTAAAAAAAATTGAAAAAATTAAAAAAAATTGAAAAATTGAAAGAAATTGAAAAGTTGAAAAAAAATTGATAACACCACAAAAAGAATTTTAATTTTTTTCTTGAAAAAAAAAACAAGTAAAAAAATTTAAAAACAATTATCTCTATCAAACAATTATTCTATCTAAATTCGGTGAAAAAAAAATTAAAAATGAAAATAAAATACATAACATCTTTCGAAACGAATTTTACAAATTTTGGTAATTTTTTCATCTGGAAACATTCCCAAGGGGGATGCTAGTTCGCTCGACAGGTCCCTGCGAACGTTCCACGCCGTCAAATTCGAGTCCCCGTTGACCACTGGTATAAATATTGGCCGACTGCAGCGCTGGTTCCGGTGTCCTCGAGGGTAATTTTCGAGGTCTGAGCATATCGGATGCTTGGAGATGCAGCTGTGTAACACTTGGAATGGTACGATTGCCTTGGCTGTTGTCGTCTACCAAGTCTTCTATTTCGAATATGATATTGGGTGGTGGCAGGTAGTCGGTTAGTAAACAGCTGGATAAGCTGACGAGGAGCTGTAACAGGTACGATAAGATAAGCTCGAAATAGTCGATAAATTGCACATTTCTGTGCAAGTTGTGCACCTAGGTCTCGAAATGTCAACGACCTGGGCACTGTTTCGAAATCGAAACAATTGAGATTTTTTAATTATTGAAGGGGAAATGGTTCGTGCCCTGGACCATATCCACCAATAAAGCATTAAAAATATGCTAAAGTCGATTAAATGGTGGCAATGTAATGATGTAATCGTTTCTACGTAATTAGGATATTAATCCGGTTACGTATTCGACGATTCGTTTATTTTTCACGTCTCCCATTCACGTCGTATTAATGGCTGTAAAACGATTTTCGAATCGTTAATTGCGTCGGTAATGCTGATTTAATAAACAGCTGTTTTGCATAGCTACGCTGTTTGCGTACATGTGTTTATCGTTGAAAGACAAACGAACCATATTGGTTCTAAATTGCGTATATTGAAGCTACAGCAAGCCTCTCTTTACTTCTACGTCTGCCTACCACCACCTCGTAACGATTCGTATCTCGAAATAGGCAAATACGTGTGAAAAAAAATGGAATTTTTTAGGCAGATTACCTCGACAAATGGGAAATTGGTAAAAAGTAACCATACGTTCAACCCATCGATGTAATCGCTGAGTGGACCGACACAGCCGACGGTATAGATATTAGTACCATTGCAAACACTGTCTTTACAGCAAGAGCTCGGCATACCGGTTTCCGGTTTCCATACGAACAAGTTATTGAATCCGCAACATTTGAACTGCAAAATAGTGGAAAAAAATAGAAACGAGTCGCCACGCACTGCAGTCGACTCGTTAGATGTTTTGTAAAAATAGGTAGAGATGGCTAGTTCTAGGTAAAGAGGGAGGTATTGTCCGAAAAAACCGCGACGCGGATGTACCTTGCTATGAATAGTATCTATGATTTGTCGATCTCGAGAGTTTTTGTCGTATTGTTTGATTCGTCGTTTTAACGTGACCGGCGCCATGGCTTCGAATCTTTCGCCGAGTCCGTTGATAAACCAAATGATAACGAGGCCGAATAGCGACAGTCGAAATGCATTCTGTAGATGGTTAGTTTAGTTAGTGCTGTGAAAATTGCGGTACGTGTTTCGCGAACTTGAACCCGAGTTACCTCGAAAATTTGCTCTCGATCGTTTCGCAAAATCGAACGGATACCGGAATAGGCGAGTATCAGGTCCCAGGGCACGAGCACGGTCATCCAAAAAGGTGTGAATTCGAATTTGCGGTCGTAGTTCAACGTTGTGATTATCTCGTCGTAGTAAGTAAAATAAATTGGTAATAGGATACGTATGACTGTGATTATCTGTAATAGGCAAGCGCGAAAATATTAATATCGATTACAGCTCGAAAATGACGTACTTCGTTGATTGGAGAGTTGTGCGGTAACGAGCGAAGGGAGTGCCCATTTCGCAAGGAATAGAAAATTTTCAAGTCGTGCTTTACAGATAATACATTAGCAAAGATTTAAAGTGTTGATTTTTACAGCTATGAAAATAAAATAATTTTAGAAATATCGTCAAAGATTAATTTATTCTAAGTAGTATGCATAGTACTGTACGATGTCTTTTTAACATTTTGCAAGAGGACTTGAAGATCGTATTTGTTCGTTACACTGCGTCAAAGTAATGGAAAAAATTGTCATCGAGCGTGAGAAAATGTAAATGCTATGGAACAAGGAATTGATTTTTTTCAAAGCGCAAAAAAATTCTATTTTCCATAGCAAATAAGAGAAAAAATTTACCGAACTCCGAAAAAATTCACGCGATTGGGTTTTCGTGACAGTATGCTAAACAAAAATGAAAGCAATTTACGAAGGGAAATGCTTCTGAAAATTTTGTGCAATTTACAAGTATGAAAGTACATTTAGCAAAAGTCATCGGGATTATTTCTAAAACGTGGGTGAAATTGTTAACGGAATGGAAAAAATAATAATTTTTAACCGAGAACTTAATCTACGTCGTTTAACACGATTATTTTTAATTTAATCTCGTTGTCTGCGTATGTACTCGTACGATGGTTGTTTGTTTACATTTTGCGACGAGAGGAGCTTATCGAAAGCAGCCGAGTATTTGTTCGTTATCACTCGTCAAATGGAGAATTTTTTAAAATTGGAACCTCGAGCGTGAAAAAATCTTAATAGTGCTTAGGAACAAAAAAGGAATTTTGATTTTTTTTTCAAAAGCGCCAAAAAAAGTTTCTATTTTCCATGGCAAATAAGAGAAAAAATTTACCGAACTCCGAAAAAATTCACGCCCGATTTTTTTTCGTGAAAACTGTTCATAACTGGTCCATTAAACAACATACTAAAATGTCCCCAAAGTCGTCCGCAACCCCCAGGAGAGGGGTAAATGCTTGCTGAAAACCGGGTTTTTGTGAATTTCTCCTCAATTAAGAAATAACAATAAGATAAGCCTCAAAATTGAAAAATTGTTATGAATAATTATGTTCCACGTATAATTTCTCATCAGAAAAGTTCATTTTTTTCAAAATCCTTCATTTCTTTAACCAAAAATTAAGGGTGAAAACGCCTATTTTTCAAGTATTTCCATTATTTTTCGAAATAATCGAAATTACAAAGTTGAAGATACCTAGCTTACCTACCCAAAAACGACGTAATTCTTTACAGTGAAAATATTTCAATGTCAGCTACCAAGGGGTGGGATAGTCGCTGAAATTATGGAAGGAAAAATTCAATATGGCCGAGCATAGCGAGGCCGGAGTTTTTGAAAAATTTTAATTTGAGGAATAAGTAAATCCATTAAAAATTACCGAAAGACCACAATTTCCGTTCCGTTCGTAATAAATTCATATTCTTTTTCTTTTTTATCAAAAAATAAAATTGAGTTATTTTTCACTTATGCTATAAAATTTCCAAAAAAAATTTGAATTTGCCGAAATGTTCAAAATTTTGCCGAATTACCTGAAATTTCCGAAATCTTGCCGACTAGAAACCGACCGGGGGGGGGATAACCCCCCATTTCCCCCATCGTGCCGCCCCTGATTCTTTCTATCCGACACAGACGATTGAATATTTTCAGGTGAGAAAATTTGTCCACCTCATTTATGTTTTACGAACAATCTCGACCGAAATTTTCAAAATTTTTTAATTTTTTTGGAAGTCATAAAAGTAACATGAAAATAGCACGAATTTTAGTGTAGAAATTTCAAATTCTGAATGTCTTTTTCTTCAAAAATTTTTGGCCTCGCTTCGCTCGGGCTCAATAAATTTACTTACATAATTTATTCTCAAAATGGCGGTGTGAACTTTTTTGCTTTCCACTACAGAAAACTGTTTTGAAACGGAAAAAATTTGTTGTCATTTATCAAAGCACTTGATACCTAGCGATTTTGAATGGAATTTTCAAAAAAAATCGATTTATTCAGAATGTGTTTCCTATGCAAGATTAATTCAACTCTTTCAATGATGGAGATTCACAATTTTGGCATAAAAATGGTTTTGAAGAGCTCAACGTGATTTATAAAGAATAGATATTACAGGCATCATTTTTCTTCTTAATTATTAAGTTTTCATACCATTTTTTGCTCGAGTTGATTGTTGGAATACCTATGTAATAAGTTCATGGTATAGGAGATTCGTTTATTTTGTAAAAATTTATTCCCAAGTTTTCTTACCAATTTTTGTTTGGAGTTGATTAGGATTATTGTTCCTATACCTTTCGTTTCGTTTTTTCATTAATAATTTGTAAGTTTTCTCTTCAATTTTCAATTGATTAGGATTATTGATCCTATATCTTTCGTTTCGTTTCGTTTTTTCATTAATAACTTGTAAGTTTTCTCTTCGATTTTCAATTGATTAGAATATTTGTTCCTAGTAAATATACAGGAAATTTACAATTTGTTTTTCATTTCACCCTTTCAAAAAAACATTAACAATCCAATGTTGATTAGTAGAGTATACTCGATGAAGAGAATGATTTGAAAAAAAAAAACTTAATTTCACAGTATGGCCAAAATATTTCGAAATTTGGAAGGGAAATTGATTGATCACAGTAACAATTCAGTGAAATTATCGTTAAAATTTATCACCATCTGTGTAAGTACATACAATCGATCACTTTAAAATGAATGATGAGAATCATGTTGGATGTGATATAAATTGAAATTCTAACTCAATTTCAATATAACATTTATTTTAAACGTATTGCAAATTCATTAAATGGAAATTTTGGATTGAATATTACATAATGACATTCTTAATTTTAAAATCTAGAACCATCGATTACAGTTAGTTGCATTGAACATTTTGAATAAGATGAATATTGCAGCTGACTGTATAATTATTAAATACATAAACATATAAGAGTACAAATATAAAAAAAAGAGACCTGTGAAGACACAGGTAAGCGAAATTTGAATTTAAGTCAATTTAGCTGCGATTTGATCACGTAAAACTTTGCCGTTAGGTTCTGGTAAGGTAACTCCGGCTTCTTCATGTACACCTTCCGCTACATCAGCTCCGATCGCAGGATGTGGCGCTTCAGCGTTCGGCGGTACCTCCTCAAGGTTTCCGATGATCCGCAGCTCTTCTTCTGTGCCAAGATTATGCAAAACGCAAAAAACGTGAATGCATTTTACTAAGCGGGGTATATTACGTAATCGAAAATGGTACAGCTGACGGAACCTTTGTTTAAGTCGCCCGAAGGAATGTTCTACAGTATGACACAAAAGTCTTGGTAAATCGAAAGATTTCTCAATATCTCAGAAGTGAAAAGAGATATCAAGACGGTTCAAACGGCAATGTGTTCCTGGCGTTGAGGACATTGAAGATTGATTATCAAACTTTCAGCTCGACCTACAGGGTGTCCACAAATTGAGAAACCGGTTTGGGTCAAAAAATGGGGGTCTGTTTTGTTTATTGAAATAAAGTCTACGCACTGGCGCAATTAAAATGTGATATGTTTTTTTGAAACCGGTTTAGCGATTTCGAACCAGTTGTCAATAATATCCAAAAAAGCGGAAATATGAAAAAAAGTTTGAAACAAAAGTTGTAGAGAATTGAAAAATGAGCATTTTTTGTTTGATAAATTTTTTCCCATCTTGCATTGGAAAGAAGTTGTCGTAGAAAAGATTTGAGTGTAATTTTTTGTTTTTCAAGTCATAACTCTTCCACATGGCAAGATTAAAAAAAAACTTACATAACGTAAAATATTCAGTTTTTAATTCTCTACAACTCTTATTTCACACATTTTTTAATATCTCAAGTTTTTGAAACCGGTAGTTTCTTCGGATGATTTTTTTTCCAAGTCGATAACCGGTTATCGAAAAGTGGAGATATCGAAAAAAGTTTGAAACAAGAGTTGTAGAGAATTAAAGACTGAAAATTTTACGTTCGGCAATTTATTTTTCATCTAGCAATGGGGAAGAGTTATGGTATAAAGAACTCTATTATATTTTTACTTTTTATGCCATAACTCCTCCCCATTTCTAGATGGAAAAAAATTTGCCAAACGTAAAATTTTCAGTCTTTAATTCTCTACAACTCTTGCTTCAAACTTTTTTCGATATCTCCACTTTTTGATAACCGGTTATCGACTTGGAAAAAAATCATCCGAAGAAACTACCGGTTTCAAAAACTTGAGATATTAAAAAATGTGTGAAATAAAAGTTGTAGAGAATTGAAAACTGAATATGTTACGTTCTGTAAGTTTTTTTTAATCTTGCCATGTGGAAGAGTTATGACTTGAAAAACAAAAAATTACACTCAAATCTTTTCTATGACAACTTCTTTCCATTGCAAGATGGGAAAAAAGTTATCAAACAAAAAATGCTCATTTTTCAATTCTCTACAACTTTTGTTTAAAACTTTTTTTCATATCTCTGCTTTTTTGGATATTATTGACAACTGGTTCAAAATCGCTAAACTGGTTTCAAAAAAACATATCACATTTTAATTGCGCCAGTACGTAGACTTTATTTCAATAAACAAAACGGACCCCCATTTTTTGACCCAAACCGGTTTATCAATTTGTGGACACCCTGTAGGTCGAGCTGAAAGTTTGATAATCAATCTTCAATGTCCTCAACGCAACGCCAGGAACACATTGCCGTTTGAACCGTCTTGATATCTCTTTTCACTTCTGAGATATTGAGAAATCTTTCGATTTACCAAGATTTTTGTGTCATACTGTATAACAATACAACATTGGCTCAACTTTCGGTTATATGTAGTCTGTCTCGTCGTCAAATGACCATTTCTTTTGAAGGGTACTTGCAATTTTGCTGACAGGGGATACGCCAAATCGCCTAGGATGTAGTAATTTCCTGTTGAAAATTTAATTATTACAATGTAAATATTCATATGATTCTTTCAATGGATATTCATTCATAATTTAAAATTATCATCACCTGTACATAAATTATTCAGCTCAGTGTCCGATTCCTGGAACACTCTGCTATCGTGACACGAACCCGGAAAGCCCACGAAAACATCTAAGAATTTCCCATGTTGGTCAGTACACAGGCTTAAAAATCAGGTAAATTTTGAATGAATTCGGCTGAATTAGCCATAGAACATACGTATTAAACGTAGTTCATTATTTCAACTTTCTATTAGGGGAAAAAAATTAATTTAAAATGTGCGACTTGTCTGTGTTTTTTGTAAAAATTCGATCCTTCTCCTAGAATGCAACATGTCGCCATTTCAGCTCGCGTGCACAGGGCAACCATGCAGTCTTTAGTCAATCGCTCCAGATCGACGCGATTCATTCCAGACAGCTTATCAGTTATCTATAGAGAAGACAAGCTACATTAATATAAGATCGTTTTCAAATGGAGAGGAATAAAAATTCCCGCCGTGCAATTTTTTTGCAATTTGCGACAAAATGCAATATGTCACAAATTGCATTCTGTCGCACTTTTGTCGCAAAATATTTCGTTACAATTTGCGACAGAATGCGACCATTTGCGACATAATGCGACGGAGATTGCATTCTGTCGCACTTTGTCGCGATATATTTCGTTACAATTTGCGACAAAATGCGACGGATAATTACAGTCTGTCGTATTTTGTCGCAAAACATTTTGGTACAATTTGCGACATAATGCGACCATTTCAGTCTGATTCAAAGATGATTCGAATCAGGGCTGCCAACAGCAGTATTGAAAAATCACTAAATGTTTGTTTTTTACAAAAATGAAGCAAAAAGCCTATAATCACCGTTTTTTTTCAAAGCGAAGTCATATAGAGTGAGAAACATACTAAAAGCACTACATGTGTACTGAAAATACCCTAAATATCAATTTTTCAAGAAATGATATTTTGCGAATGAAGAAATGTGTGTCGATTTTTTAGGGTATTTTCAGTACACACATTGTAGTGCATTTAGTCCTTTTTCTCAATCTATGTGACTTCATTTTGAGAAAACCGCCGATTTTAGAATTTTTGCTTCATTTTATATCATTATTCATGTTCCTTTTTTTTTATTACTCACACTTTATTGTTACAAATATTTTATGTAAGAAATTTTTATCATTTTTTGGAAATTTTTGAATTTGATTTCAAAATTTCTAAGTTTTGGTCAAAAAATAATTTAATCAGTTCAAAAACCAAAAAAAATCAGAAATTTTGGTGGAAAAGACATGAAATTACAACTTTTTCAATAAATCACTACTAAATCACTACCTTTTTTTTGAAGGTCGAAAAAACACTACAGCCATATATTTTACAAAAGTGTATTTATGTACAAAAACGTAAAAATATATAAAGAAAATCAGGTACATACACAGAAACTTATAAAATGAACAGCTACAAATACATTTATCAAAACATATAATACATATTGTACCGAACTCATATATCATAGGTATGTATATCTATTCATGTACATATAAGGGTAAGGTTGCCATATTTCGACCACTTCACAGTAAGTGTGCAGAAATTTGTTTTTGGTAAAAGTTTAAATATACTTTATCTACGGTACTTACCAAATCCTGCTTTTTCAATAGCCTTGGTAAATTCACAAATGTTGAAGTTCGGAATTGTAGCATATAACGTGCGAATTAAATCCGAATTTACATATCTGTTTTTCACGACACAACGTAGCACTTATGCTATTAATCACCCTCGATCCACCATGATCACTTCGTAGATAACGAGCATACCCCAATTATTGTCCAGCAAATTTTCACACAAATTCCCACTCACATTAGGAATTTCTAAAAAAAAACAAACACCATTTAATATGGCAAATGTGCATGAAGTAAGTATGTTTAGTTTAAGTAGGTATATTGAATGTGTCAAAAACTTACTCAAGCAAGGGTAGCTGTTGGCTTTCAAATTAGTTCTCATTTTTTTCTCTTCTGCAATAGGGATACGATGGGAAGCGCAGAAATGTTTGTCGCAAACTTTGTAGCTGCGACGAACATTTCGCATCGTCTTCTCTTCTAAATCTTGCCTACCTATTATTTGAATCCATTTTTTAAATCTCTGGAAAATATAAAAATGAATAATAAAAGGGAAAAAAGAATTTATTTACTTTACGTTGTCTAACATTCGGTCATTTACTTACCTCGACATCATTCGGAAAGGTGTGCATACGAATCGTTTTACTGTTGTTTTGGCATGGTTTGATACAACAGTAATTGACCATTTTTTCCCAATCCCAACAAATAATTAACAACAAAAAAAAAGAGATCCATCATTTATATCATTTTTACACGTAATACCACATAAAATCACACATTCTTTGCACAAAACCATCACAAAACGGAAAATAAACATATCAAAATTACAAAAACGTCAATTTTCAAATTTGAATAATAACTAATAACCGCGTACAATAGAAGTAGCGCTATGATGACTGCAGTGTCATAGGGACAAACTAAGAAAACTCACAGACCTTACACAGA
This sequence comes from Pseudococcus viburni, assembly GCA_033439095.1. Taxonomy (NCBI): domain Eukaryota; kingdom Metazoa; phylum Arthropoda; class Insecta; order Hemiptera; family Pseudococcidae; genus Pseudococcus; species Pseudococcus viburni. Next base: position 25,332 of record JAVBJF010000613.1, on the reverse strand, counting down.
CCAAACAAAAAACAAGTTATAAAAATCCCAACTTGAATTTCTGCCCCCTGGATCACTTTTCACAGTTTTCACTTCACGAACAAAAACAAATTTCAAATTTTTAACACTTTCACAACCAGCCAACCGCAAATTTTATTTTCCATTTTAGCTTTGCGGCAAAGCAGCACAACGCTAAAACAGTAAATAGCAAATTGGATTCATACTGTTAGATAGGTATAAAAAAAATCACCTATTTTTCACATTTTTTAATTTTTTTTTTTAAACGAATATTATTGGCTATAAAACAGACACAACTTTGATTTAATCACGGTTGCATTCGGTCGCATTCTTGTCGCATTCGATTGCATTCTGTCCCATTCTGTCGCATTTTGTTGCATTTTGAAAAATATTTTGCGACCAAATGCGACAGAATGCAACCGAATGCGACTAAATGCGACTGGTATGTCACAAATTGCAAAACTGTCGCAAAACTAGTCGAAATATCACATTTTTTTGACATTTATTTTGCGACAAAATGCAATGGTTGCAAAAGATTTGCACGACGGAGAGATGACTGATTCAAAGGGTTATGAGATGCACTGTTTGAATCAGTAGTTCAGTACATTTCACTGTTTGAATACCGTCATTCTTCCTACTGCTTGAATCAGTAGATGAACACTGTTTGAATCAGTAGTTCAATATGCATTTCATTACTTCAATAAATGAATTCTTTATTTCTAAATAAATTTCACTTTTTGAATATTAGTTATCAGGATGTATATTTACTAAATTTAACAAATTCGTATTTATTGAATTTACAGACCCACATACCTTTACCTACACATCGCTCAATCCATAAATGAATATGTCAATAAAGTTGAAAAAAAAATAATAAAGCTTTTGGATACTCTATATGAAAGATGTGGAAAATCTTCCACAACTTTTCCACCGCTTCTATACTGTTGCAATGATGCGAAAGCTGGACTGGAAACATGTCAACAATAATGAAAAAATCCATTTTTGAGTCATTTTTTCTTTTGATTCCTATCACGTATGGTGTGTTATGGAGTCCGTAGAGGTGTGACGATTTCAGGTTCTTATCCACTTCTTTGTCATTTAAGAACGCCAGTTTGACCATTGAGTAAGTCAAACCGCCTCCCAATAGAAGGGCGTTCTTCATTCTATAAAATACGCCGAAATCACTACTACACTTCGTGATGTACTGCGTCTTCTTCACCACTACGATATTGTCAACTCCAACCAGTTCTGACCTTAGGTCTGATGATTTTGTTCAACAATTTTTCTAAGTTCCAATTGATGGTCTATATACTGAAGAAATTATCGTCATTTCGATCCTAACCCTTCAAGGGGTGTGGGTTCAGAGCTTCAGACCTTGAAATTTTGCAGGAATTGCAATCTTATGTCAAACTACTCAATTTTGAAGCCCCATACTCAATTTGAAGCCCCATATCTCAAGATCAGTTGCTCTTTGGGAACAACATTTTGCGGGGTTTGAAAGAAAATTGAAAGGAGATTTTAATTGATAATCACTTTGAAAAGCCCAAAGATGAAAGCTTAAATTTCATGATAAGTACAAAAGATGGGAGTCCCATATTTAAAAATTTGAAAACTTACAATGAACAGCTCTTTTTATTCTTTTTTCAATCAACCAATTTTCAAAATAGGATTTATAAACCCCTGAGGGGTTCAGGGGTCCTCAATCTTGACCGGAATACAAAAAAATGTAATAGCAAAACCCACTGAGTTCGAATATGCACTGTTGCAGAAAATCAATTATTCTCCTAGAAAACAAGAACAGAACACTTACAGAGCATTATTAATTTTCTCTTTCTGTTAAATCTGTCGGCGTTGACCATGGCAAAGCAAGGAACTTGGAACCAAGAAGTTACAAAAAAAAATGAATTAAAAATTTGAAATATGACCGTTTATCAGTATCAATTTTACTCCTTTTGCTCTTTGGCGTTCTTTTCAATGTTTACATTATCGTTTACTCCAGATACTCTTCAGGTTTTTATCAGCACCTCCGCGTTACTCCACCAGAGTACTCGGAGTTGCCCGGAGCAGCGAAAAGAACAAAGCTAATTTGTCGACATTGTATTCTCGATAAATATATAGATAATTCCGATTTCGAGTGTCGATATTTACATCTAATTTTATATTTGCATTGCTACACAGGCTTAAAAATCAGGTAAATTTCGAATGAATTCGGCTGAATTAGTCATAGAACATACGTATTAAACGTAGTTCATTATTTCAACTTTCTATTAGGGGGAAAAAATTAATTTAAAATGTGTTGCTTGTCTGTGTTTTTTGTAAAAATTCGATCCTTCTCCTATAATGCAACATGTCGCCATTTCAGCTCGATTGCACAGGGCAACCATGCAATCTTTAGTAGTCTTTAGTCAATCGCTTGAGATCAACGCGATTCATTCCAGACAGCTTATCAGTTATCTATACCTAGAGAAGACAAGCTGCATTAATATAAGATCGTTTTCAAATGGAGAGGAATAAAAATTAATACATATATGTACATACTTTGTCATAATAGAACACAATTTTTTGTTCATTCGTCCATTCATCGAATGAATCAATTTCTTCTACCTGTGCCTCCTGTACGTTTTGATGTATGTCCAAAAAGAGCAAGGTTTCTGCATCACTCTAAGCTAGTGCCTTACTCTAAGCAACTGAGAACTTACAGAACAAAACAAAGAAACGTGAAATTGAGATTTTCAATTTTTCCAAGCCCCAATGTCTTCTTAATTGGGGTATAAATTACTTTCTCGTATAATTCAAACTTTTTGGACGCAGAGAATGTACCTACCAAAAATGTTTTAGCTTCTTGCAACTACAAATGGCTTTTCAAAGTATCTAGGGACTTTCTGAAAAAAAATTAGTTCAGTCCCCTGAAGTTGCATGGAGCTAACAAATTTTTTAGCATTCTCAACTCATCATTTACCACTTTCTCGAGTTTGAACAAAATTGGAGCATTTTTTTTACAAATTTTTTATATTGTGTAAAAAATATTGGCCCGTGAACGCCGAATTTCCCACGAAAGCACCGTGGAAAATTCGACGCAAGGTGCAAAGTATAAGTTACAAGTACGTTTTTCTCTTTTTACCGCATATCTATACAGGCTGGCTTAGGTATAGATATAGCATTATGATTCAATCAATAGGGTAAAATTTCGTTCGGAAAGAAAGCAAGGGAAAAAACGACGTGCCGACGTTGCTCGTATTCAATTACGATGTAATTTTGCTTAAAAGTTGCTATTTTCGCAAGTAACTTTATACGCGAGAGTGCGAGAAAAAGTTTAATATACGCGCACAGATATGATTAATGATGGTTGTGCAAGCCGCGTACCTACGCGAAGAAAAGGAGAATGTTTTTTTTTTTTGTTCGATGGTTCGGTAAATGAATGGGTTAAGTTTTTAAGTCGTTTCTATTTCACCTATTCGTGTATATATTTTTACCCGAGAAAGAATGGGGAAATGTGTGGTGGTGGGATTGACAAGTTGATGTAAAAAATTATATGATGTTGGATTGATCGAGAAGGAGAAAAGATATAACTACTAGATCGCTCGGCATATATGGACTTTCGGTACTTTCAATCTCTAACTGCCTATCCAATTGATATTGCCGATAATTGACGCCGCTTTTCCCACCACCATCGTCTGCAGCCATTTCGAACAAAAAAAACGCAATATTATAAAACAGTAATCACTAATCACTATTAATTTTACTAATTTTACACTGATAGAAACAGAGCAATGTAGATAATTAGATACATATTCCAAAAAAATGGAGTCTTTTTGTAGTTTGTTGCGGCAATAACATGTGAAGATGAATTTTTCATGTTGGTAATAGAGCAAACAACTTGATTGTTGCTAAAAATAAAAAATAAATAAATAAATAAAATGAATTGGAAGTAAGAAAATGGAACATACGTATAATACATTGGAACCACACTTGTTTCATAAAAATAAGTTACATTTTTTATTTTATTTTATTAAAACGTAATATACTTAATTTTGAATAATGGGAAAAAAGATCGACTGTTTGATTTCTCGAATAATACGTTAATTTTGAAATGGGTAGGTAATACCTATTCGATCGAAAATTACGGTGCTCATGCCCGTATGTTTTGAATATGTACGTTACTGGATTTGGAATTTTACTTTGAGATGAATTTTGAAAAATATTGTTTAAAAAATTTGAGTCAAAACTGCTAGGTTCTGAATTTAATTTATTTTAATTCTAGTTTCTGATAATGTAACTTTTATTTCTGGATGCGTGAGCGTTTTTAGCATTTCGTACGTTTCATCCCATATGGGTTTCTGTACCACGAGTCGTGCGGGGGGCAGGATAATGATGCTTTTAACCCCTTTTGGGGCCAACAGGTGAAGTAGTCCTCTTGTTTATTGATCCATTTTGGCTCGAATTAGGAAATGGAACGTCTTGAATAAGGGTTTGCGGACCTAACGAATTACACATCTACTTCTCCCTTGTATGGAATTGAAAGATTATTCAGGGTTTCTAACGGTCCTGATAAGTTACTTCTACTTTCTTCCAAAACTTCTGAACATCCTTCATAACGGAATCTTTGAAGTATCGTTTTAGAAGTCGGAATTCGCCATCTGCTTTTACCACATCAATTGCAATATTATTTTGGAGTAAAGAAACGGCACCTGCGATGCATTCAGAGCCTACATCCTGCAGAGGCTGAATTTATCAAAACAATCATGAATTATCCCGAAGTAGTCATGGGACAATTGGCAGAAAGGCAATTGCATATTCTTCACATCTCAATTTTGATTGATTTAGTTACACTTTTCCTCTTTTGTCTGATACTTTGCAATAAATTTACTTGCAATCGCGGATTTGCAAATAATATAGATTTATTTTCATTTATTTCAAATAAAATTTTTAAACAGAATTAACAAAGGTATTAGGAGAAAAAATTATAAATTTTAATTTAAAAAAAAAACTGTTGACAAATGTCTTATTTTTAGTGCATGATAAGCAATAAAATCTGCTATTGGGTTTCAAATTCTATCTTCCATAAATTGACTTAACCACCAAACACAGAGTAATAATTTTACTTACAGGTTGTGGAAACAAAATTCTACATACTTTGATATGTTTCCCTTTATATTTTGTTACATGCATGCAATATGAATTGTGGCAGTGAGTTTGGTATTTTACAACCCTTTCATAAAGAGTAGGAAATGAGTGCTTATCAGGAAGGGCACAAGTGACATATTTTCTTATAAATTCTCCAAGAACAGGGGCATCTTTAGCCCACAATGAAGTATGAAAATGTTGCAGCCTTCTGGATTGATATTATAAAAGCATTCTTCTCAGGCTACAAAATATATATATATAGGTTCCTAGTTGTTTTTGAGTTTCAACATAATATATCAATTTATTGGAATAATTTTGCTTATTGACTCACATTTAATTTTTTCTTCATTTTGGCGTTTATATTTTGAATGTCTCTGTACATTCATCTGCTTTAGTGGATTAGGAACTTTGAAAACTGTTGGAATAGCATTCTACTTTAGTTTGGTCTAATTGAATTGTCTCCCAGTTTTATAATTGACTTTTTTCAAAATGCATCAAAGAAAAGAGTGTGAATTTAAAATCATTTCTGTAGATTCAGAATATCAATCTATTTGATTGAGTAAAAAATAAGGGGAAAAATGTAAAAGATGGTAAACGTTTCAAATACCTATGAGTAGTGGACACTCCGTGATCTGTGGCAATTTTTCCGCGAGTGACCGTGGAGAATCGTTGAGATCGGGAGATGTCGATATAGCGACCCTATAAGACAATGATTTAGTGAAGTGGCGTATGATAACGTAACGGAAACCGAATCTGGAACGTAAATTAGAAAATGCAAAAAGTAAAAAAATTTACTTAATCAGAAACAAAACAAGGTTATAGCGAAAAATTGAAATACAATAAAATACGCTACTAAAAAAGGCTAAAAAACAACAACGCCAAAATTTTGACTAAAAAATTAAAAAAAAGTAAAAAGAGGTGATGTATTAATGGGAATCTTAAAAAAAAACATCGCGGTCTAAAAAATATAAAAAACGTTTACAAATTAATTAAAAAAACAGGTGTAGGGTGTAAAAAGTGAAAAAAAAACGACCAAGCCTAGAATTAAAAATAAAAGACTAGAAAAAATCTAAAAATTTTAAACCTACCTAAAAAATTAAAAACGACATCGATATTTAGAATTTTGATTAAAAAATTTAAAACCTACATAAAAAAAGTAAAAAAGGACAACGATGTTTAAAATTTCGACTAAACCAATAAAAATCTACATATAAAGTTAAAAAATGACATCGATGTTTAAAATTTTGACTAAAAACTAAAAAAAAAAAAGGATAAAAACTTAGAATTAGCATCGACGTCTAAAATTCTGACAGAAAAATAAAACTTACATAAATAAAATCGAAAAAAAAAACTTAAAATTAACATCGACCTCTAAAATTTTGAATAAAAAATAAAACATATATAAATAAAAAGGACGGCGCTGTCTAAAATTTTAAAAGAAAAAAAATAAACACAATTAATCTAGCTTCTTAATTCCACGTTTTGGAATGAGTTCAAATGAATCATTAGCTAGAGCTAATGGGAGAATTGGCCTATTTTCCTTATTTCCGCCAATTAAATTTATCTGCGGTGAGATGAAAGAAAGCATTCTGCAAGGATTTCTGAAAGAAAAAAATAATAATTAAATGAACAAAGAAAGAACTAGTTGTCATTGGTATAAAAAAATTTCGTACCCAAGAGGTTCAGGCAAAGAAGATGTTGCTGTAGAAGTAGAAGGACCAGATAAAGGTGTGAACGGTTCCTTGGAATTTGCATGACGAAAAATACCATATCTAAAACCAATTTAAAAAATTAAAAAAAAATGCTTAACTTGAAAAACTATAAAAATTAGGTATAACAAACAAACCTATGCCTAGATTTATGCAATAGTAATGAATCTTTAATGTTTTTTAACTTGAAATTGTGGGGTGAGCTTAAAATTCTATAAATAAAAAAAACCTGAGGATTAAAAAGAAGCACCGAAAAAGTTTGATGCATAAAAAAAAATCAACATACTCATTTGGAGTGTAGTTTTCCTGGCACGAATTCATCATTAATAAACTTATCGAGTTAGTTAATAGTATTATTTCCAATGAGTTGGTAACTTACATTAGTATTCGCCATCTCTTCACGGTTTAAAAACAATACGAAATTTACCAGTTCAAACAGACCGAGAAAAAGATTATTCTTATAAACGAGGAACTTATTCGTATTAACGCACGTAGGACTTTTCGTTACAACAGTCGGAATAGAAACAGGATCCGGTTTGGCCGCCTTTGGTTTCGTTGGCTCAACCGCAGGACCAGTTGCGGCTGAGCTATTGGTGTTTAAATCCTTCGACTATTCAGTGTTACCCTTCTTAGCCGGGTTCTTTTTCTCCTTCCGTTTTTTGTCAATTTTATTATAGTCGAGCCAACTTAAGAAGGAGAGCGCTCAAAACAAAAGTTTCTGTTTCGTGGCTGAATATTTTTCATTAATTTTGAAAATTCGAGGGGCATCTTCACTCTAACGAAACTATACAACATCAAAAACATTACATAATTTCTATTTTTATACAAAATCTTACAACATGTGTACTTTTTTGTCAGAAATAGGGAATAATTTCACAAATGGATGATTTTTTTTGGTAATTATCGTGAAGTTACTTTATCTACTTTGAATTTAATATGGGTTTTTAATGGTGATGTGCCTTGAGTTACCATTGATTCATAAAAACCTTTGGCCACAAAATAGAAACTTTTCGCTTTGAGCGCTCTCCTTCTTAAGTTGGCTCGACTATAGCCGTAATTTCTACCTCGTCTATTTCTTCGATAGGCGGGTGGTCTGAATCGATTTCTTCGATAGGAAATTTTTCACCGGTTTCTACGCATTCAAATATAGCTCGACCATCGTTGTCGTAGTTAATTATATTTACTTTTCTTTCGAATGGTTCGTTTTTTCGTTCCTGAGTTTTCCTTATGCGGTCAACGCCTTTTTGTGTGTTTTTCCCACGTCTAAAAGCTCTCCTAGCCGGCCGAGCAGAATTAAATACTCATTGAGAAATTCGAGTTATTTAATTCTTCCTTTTTGGTTTACCCCCTTTACCAGGTAACACACCACATAAGTCAAAATTATCCTTCTACCTTAGGTGTAGAGTCTTGAGCTTGGTTAGCCATACTTCGCGATCTTTTAGCCTAGAATAAAGTGAAACAACTCAGGAATAACATATAATCAACTATAAAAACTAGTGAGAGTAATACAAACCTTTTTAAAAATCTTCAATTATACAAAAAAACCAGTATTCAAAAATAAAATATTGAAATATTAAAATATAAAATCACACATTCAATCAAAGCAATGTCTATGTTTCATTTTGTACCATTCGCGTTTTGTACGTGCCAAGTTGCAACATCGCACAGTTCATTGTACAAAGTTCGAAATGGAATGTGCTATTTGCCACTTCAGTCGTGAAGTGATTCCGAATTCGTTTACATGAATCTTCAGAGTTCGGATAAATTTCTTTCATCCCAGTCGAAATAAAGTAACAATATAACAAATTTATCTAAGTCCATTGTCCTCTTTATCTTCAATTTTTCATCAATGTAACTAATTTCAATTTTATTGATGAAGGTGTTGGCTTTTCCATTTTTTTCACGAAACTGTTCGGTAGAATGCAGTTTTACTCTCCCTCTTATAATCCATGACAAATTCAGTACTCAGAAAAAGTTTAATTGAAACTTTCAAATAACGTCAAGAGCAATTCAAATTAACTATGGTTTAATTTAATTTTCATTATTTAAAATTTTTTCCAATTGATTAATGAGCAAAAAGAAATGTTGAAAAACATGAGGTTGTTTTTTTTGGAAAATTCAAAGTTGGAAAAAATATAGAAAATTTTCAATTGGAAAAATTTTCAAGTTGAAAGAAAATTGAAGAAAGGTTTTTAAATTATTGGATAAAATTCTTTCAAATATCAAATTGGAAAATTTTTTAATATCTACTAAAATTAGTGAAATTTTCTCCAGTTGTAAAATTTCTAAAAATTTCTTCTAATTCAAAAATAACTCGATAATGGGAAAAATTTAAGAAAATTTTGATTTAAAAGTTTTATACCACATTAAAAAATTTAGAGCTTGGTAGATATGAGTTTAGTGAATGAAGTTCTCGACGCGAAAAAAAGAAAAGGGAAGTCTTCGAAGGACTATCGTAGAATTCATCGTTATATGAAGGATTTCCGACTTCGTACGAAATGCGAATGGTACAAAATGAAACATATTCGCGAATTGTACAACAAACGTTGTACAAACCGCGAATTTTCAAAACTGTATGTACCTATCGAGGTTGGTACAAAATCACCTGTACCATCTCCGATATGTATGCCAATTACATATTTTTTTTCTACCTACTGAAAACCAATTGGCATGGTAAAATTTAGTGTAGGAACACATTTTCTCAAGTTTGCCTTCAAGCAAATTTACCTTATATTAATGTATCTATTGCCTTACATTTTTGCAGGATTACTGCCGGGCTCATTTCATTTGCTCTGCCATCAGGAAGTGAAACCTTTTTAAAGATTGTAACTTCAACTTGCACTTGTGTGGAAATGTCTCATAAAACTGATTTTCCCGCGCTATATTCGTACTATTTTCACAATTAATGTAGAAACATTTGTGAAAATCCATCATCCTAACATTTTAGAAGTTCAAGCATCTAAACGTCGAAATTTCCTTATTAGTTTTCATAACGAAATTCGTAAATGAAGGAATGTGGCGTACTCGGAGAAGAATTTTGATACCTAAGGTGGTATTATTCGATGACGAAATTACATAATAAAAAGACGATGCTGGGCCGCGACGCGATGAAAGGAAGCGAGCAAACGAGCTCGAGAAATGAGAGGTACTAATTTCGACACTTTTATTTGCCCGAATGGAATGAAAATACCGCGCTAAAAAGGCGGAAAAGTTTTCAAATAAAAGAAATTACTTTTTTATTCTGTCGGGAATTTAAGGTGCTTTTGATATTAGTTGCGATTTCGTTACCTGCGCGAATGAGACAATGAATGCGTCTTGTAGAACGTACTTGCTCGAGATTTCTCCATTTATTACTAGGCCTACGCAGTTTAGAGTTCTTCGATCATCGCCCAAGACTTTGATATGTATTGAAACACCTGCGCGAGCCCAGCTTCCAGCATTATCATAGTTTACGAATTCATAAAGCTAAAAAGCGTGTGTAAATAATTAACGAAAAATTTTCGTCAAAAGTTGGAGTGAAGCAACAGTGTACAGGAAAAGGCCCCGTTACGATTAGGTACAATAGTAATGGGAAACTGAAGCGAAAAATGAGAAAGCCTGCGGTTATTTCTTGCTAGAGCTGGGTGAAAGCTTGGTAAAAATATGCATTTTCGGAGCTGAAATATTTAAACACGTATTTTTGTCCGAAGGTAAACAGCAATAAGAATTGAAAATGAAGGTTTGAAATTTTTAACGCCGCAGTGGAGTTGTTCCGGATTATGGGATTAACTTGTGTATAAATAATAATGTAACGGATAGGGGTAGAAAATGGCTTATTTATTTTTATTGCGAAGTACACGGGTATTGTTGGGATGAATCAAAGAGATAAATGAATAAATTTTATAAATCTTGTGTCTGATACCGCAGTTGTTGGGAATATCTTCTTTTTTACAGCTAACTTCGATGCTTTTACTGTTTCAGTTGTAAAAGAAATATTGTTTTACTGCTTCGGCGTTCATTTTTTTTTTTGAAATCAGAATGAATATCGTCCTGATTGAAAAAGTGAAGTGATCCTATTTTCTTCTTTTGTTGTACCTCGTGATTCCACGTATCTTTCCGAATGTCATGCGAGATTGATTTAATAACAACATGAGAAAATTTGAAATTCTCCAACATTCCTAGGAAATTTCTTCGAATCGAGTTTTTTGAAGATTTTATGAGATTTTCGTGATGTGTTACTGAGAACTGAACGATTCCTCAGTGTTTTCCAAGCCCGAAAATTTTTTTACGTCCTTGGAAGGGAGGGGAAGTCCGATTAAATTGCAAACCACAACAAAAAAAAACCTAAGAAAAAAAGTTTAAAGAAATTGAAAATATCTGCGAGAGAGTTTTCAAAGCTGTTGAATCAATCTTTATCGCTCTAGAGTCAAGAACGAAACCCGATCATTTGACTGTTTTGAACAGCTAGCCGAAAGCTAAAGCTGTATAAGTTCTAAAGATAAAGCCAGCTGAAAGCTCTATTTTTTGGCTGTTAAGCTTTATTTTTATAAAATATGAAACTCAAAATATGAATTAAACAAAAAATCCAAAGTGGAAAAATATACATGCTTACTTAGGTAGGTATAAATGCTAAATATTTCCAACTTGGGAAAATATGAGCGTTTTTCCAATTTGAGAAAATCAAAATTTTTTCAACGTGGCAAAAAAAGAGAAAATTTTAAGCTGAAAGTCCAGTGCAAAAAGTCGAAAGCTAAAAACTGAAAGCCGAAAGCCGAAAGCTGAAAGCCAGAAAAAGTTAAACATGGAAAAGTTGATCCCACTTGAAAAGTCGAAAGCCAAAAGCTGAAGCCTTATTTTCGAGTTGAAAAGTTTAAGCTGGAAGTTTTGTTTTTAGTGTTTTGACAAGCGAGTGACATGTTTTGTATATAAATCACTACAAAAATTACATTTGTAACGAATTACTTCCAATAGTTCAGTTGAGTCTTTTTTTGCGATTTTAACCTTCACTTCTTCGAAATGCCGCTCGCTCCTCCTGTATTCTTGCCTCTTCCCTCCGGCGTCTTTGTAGTTCTTCTTGGTCCTTTCTAAGGACAGCACGGTACCGCTTTTCTTCGTCGCTCATTTTTGATCTATTTCTGTAATTGATAAAAAAATTCTTATTTATTTTTTAAAAACAAAGGATACCCCCGGTTAAGATAGGTGAATCGGCCTAAGATTTACTTTTTGAAACTAATCATCAGACATTATTAGGGACTCCAAAAAAATTTAGGGGGCATTTTCCACCTCCAACCACCCCCACACGAGGTCGCTGATTCCGAATCCGGGGTCCAATTTTGGCGCCGGGCCTTCATACGAGAGTTATGTCCAATTTTCGTGTATGAAATGCAGTTTTTGACTTTTTGGGCATACGAACGGCTATCACGTCAATCAAACTTCAGAATCGTAATCAGCGACTCCGAAGGAACAAGGGTAAAAAATCATTTTAAATTTTTATCTCAGGATTGACTCGACCGATTCTTTTCAAACTTGGGTATATAGTATAGCTCTACGCAAGGTCTTTTCTGAAAAAAAAATCAACAACACCCCCCCCCCACCATTTTCCCCTCCAAAAATTTGAGTCAATATTTTGAGGCATTCCTTGCCCATGAAAGGCGTTGAGCACGCTTTTCAAAACATTATTTTTTTATGCACTGTTCAGTGTTCACCCTAGAATAACATATAATTTTTTCAAATTTTTATCTCTCCTGCGCCATGGTCAAATTTGACCAAAACCAACCTTACCTCAACACAATTTGGATCCATTTGGTATTTCGCCGCTATAGATGCGGTCACTTTTATGTATTGTATATTTTCAGCTTGAAATAACGAAAGTTTGCTGTTTTTAAGCATGCCCGCCTCTAACAACCATTTTGAGGTCAGTGTGCCCCCCCCCCCCAATTTTGAGAACAAAGCCAAAATATCAATATGGGTATGGTTTCCATATAAATCAAGCATGCTGAGTACGAAAATGAGGCCGAATTCTTATTTTGAGCTTTCATAAACATCCCACCATCAATGCACTAGTATTTAGGCTGGTTTTGAAATTTTAAACAATGGGTGTAATTTAGATAACAAATGATGACTGCAATATGGGAGAGGGGTGACGAATCATTCTTAACCTATTAGCAAGCTTGTAATAATATTTAGCATCTCTTGAATTGTTACATACTCTATTCAGTACAGTAACATACCCCTTATAATGACCAATTCCATATATTATTCTGGCGGAACTTTACAAAAAATATGCTTTAATTACGTTAAATTCTACTTCTTTTATTTACATTAATTTTTTAAACATAATATCTTGTTTAATCACTCAGTTTTTCAGTCAATTTAGCAAACACTTCATATTGAATACAATTAATATTGATTTTGATTGTTTGTTTTTTTGTATTAAAATTGCTTTTTTGCATTTCGATTCAATTTCTACTCTCTTCATCATAATTTATTCACTAAAGCTCAAAATAAGAATTCGACCTCATTTTCGTACTCAGCATGCTTGATTTATATGGAAACCATACCCATATTGATATTTTGGCTTTGTTCTCAAAATTGGGGGGGCACACTGACCTCAAAATGGTTGTTAGAGGCGGGCATGCTTAAAAACAGCAAACTTTCGTTATTTCAAGCTGAAAATATACGATACATAAAAGTGACCGCATCTATAGCGGCGAAATACCAAATGGACCCAAATTGTGCTGAGGTAAGGTTGGTTTTGGTCAAGATAAAAATTTGAAAAAATTATATGTTATTCTAGGTACTGAACAGTGCATAAAAAAATTATGTTTTGAAAAGTGTGCTCAACGCCTTTCATGGGTAAGGAAGGCCTCAAAATATTGACTCAAATTTTTGGAGGGGAAAAATGGTGGGGGTGTTGTTGATTTTTTGACATGGATATGTCTTAGGGGTGGGGGTCAAAAATTTGAAAAGCGTTACGTTACGTTACGGTAGATCAAGACATAATGACATTATGTTAGACTTGAAAAAACTTGGAAAATTTATTTCAGATGAAGACATAATGATATTATACATGGATATGTCTTAGGGGTGGGGGTTGAAAATTTTGAAGTGTTACGTTACAGTAGATCAAAGACATAATGACATATATATGTTAGACTTGAAAAAACTTAGAAAATGTATTTTAGATGAAGACATAATGATATTATGTTAGTGTATGTATATGTCTAAGGACATGGGGGTACAATAAAAAATGATTTTTGACATGGATATGGCTTAGGGGTGGGGGTTAAAAATTTGAAAAGCGTTACGTTACGTTACGGTAGATCAAGACATAATGACATTATTAGATTTGAAAAGACATAATGACATTATGTTAGACTTGAAAAAACTTGGAAAATTAATTTCAGATGAAGACATAATGATATTACACATGGATATGTCTTGGGGGGGGGGGTTGAAAATTTTGAAAAGTGTTACGTTACGGTAGATCAAAGACATAATGAAATTATGTTGGACTTGAAAAAATTTAGAAAATGTATTTCAGATGAAGACATAATGATATTATGTTAGTGTTGATGGAAACTGGAATCTCTTTCTTGAGTGGGTGTGGGTCTTTTATTCTATGATCATGTATAATCGAATATAGAAATATCCCAAGAATGATGCTAGACTTAGATCAAGACATAGTGACATTATGTTAGACTTGAAATTTAAGAGCATTTTTCAGAAAAGACCTTGCGTAGAGCTATACTATATACCCAAGGTAGAAAAGAATCGGTCGAGTCAATCCTGAGATAAAAATTTAAAATGATTTTTTGATTTAGAGTCATTACTCACGAACTACTCAGAATTGAGGTCCAAAACTTTGGAAATAAAATTGCCTTGGGGGTACCTATAAATCACCAAAGAGTCGACCTTAAAGGTCTTGGCGATACTCCGGGGCGGATTTACCATCCTTATCCGGAATGGGCATTTTTTTGCAATGCATTCTTGCCAAAAACCCACCCTCAATCTTTCATAATTTTTTTGTTTTTCGCCAAATACATGTAAAAATGTCGCGTTTTTTTTTTAGATAACTTCTAGATGTTTAGAAGAACCCTAGAAAAATTTTTTCAAAATTTTTGGGCAATTTTTCGCTGAGTTGTGTTCTTTGGAAAATTTTGAATTCCCCCCCCCCTTGTAATGAAGGGTAAGGGAGCAATGGATTTTTTTTCAAAATGAGTACCATTTATTCATAAGTATACCACAAAAAGTTTGAAAATTTTAAAGTGGTGGAAGTTCGTCAAAAAAAATTAAAACTGACGCCCCAAGCAATGAAAAACGTGTATTTTTACCCATTTTACATGTAGGTACTTTAGTAATAACAAAAAAATTTCTTAGCCAAAAATGAGATTTTTTTGTAATTTGTTAAAAATCAATTTTTTCATAATTCGATTAAAATTCATCAAAACTTAATTTTCTCAAACATCTTGACAACGTTCCACCACTCCAAAATTTTCAAAATTTTAATGGTATACTTATTACAGGGGTGCTGAGAAACCTGAATTCTTGAGGACAATTCCTCAAATATATATTTTTTTTGGGGGGGTGTCTCTTTCCGGAATTACAATTCAACTCTGAATTTACCCCCGAAATCGAAATTTTTCCAAAACTCGGCCTCGCTACGCTCGGCCTTATTGCATTACTTTCCATACTTTTAAGCTAATTTAAATCCTACAAAAATGATAAACCCCCTTTTCGGTTATGGAGTCCAACTTGACTACCTCGATTTTTTGAATTTTCCATCACTATTTTAAGAAAATTGATTATTTTTTACAATTTTTTATCAATCTCGAGTGGTCCGAGTGCTAAATTTCAGGTAGTCAAGTTCGTCTGATTTTGCATACTGGTTCCCATACTGGTGTTAAGACGAACTTGACTACCTAAAATTTTACACTCAAATCGCTCAAAAATGATAAATATAAGTTAAAATTAAATTATAGTTGTATCCTGTGTAGGTATTAATGTTTTTGGAATTGTTCAAGTTAAGTTATGTAAGTAGTGAATTTTTTTTTAAAGAAAAGAATCAACCTTGATAATGCAGAATTATATTATCAAAAAAAAAAATTCACTACTTACCTAACTAATAACTAACTCTTATTGATACAAATACAAGTAACATTTCCGATAAATGGTCGTTGAAATCCTGGGCATTGTAGACAATTCCTACACGTTTTATTATTATTTAATGGCTAAAATAGCATTCTTTCAATTCAATTTTGGTTTATTTAATTAATTGAAGCTTATATTTATCATTTTTGAACTGTTTGAGTGAAAAATTTTAGGTAGTCAAGTTCGTCTTAACTCCTGTATACGAACCGGTATGCAAAATCAGACGAACTTGACTACCTAAAATTTAGCACTCGGACCACTCAAGATCGATAAAAAATTGTAAAAATGATCAATTTTCTTAAAATTGTGATGGCAAATGCAAAAATTACAGGTAGTCAAGTTGGACACATAACCTCGATATTTTTAAAAACTCGGGCCTCGCTGAGCTTTGTCTTATCGTATAGGTATTTCTCCATTAATGATTTTAAATTAGCAGTGGTCGATTTTTTATTCACAAAAAATTGTTTCATTGTGTGAAAAATAGGGGGTGGGGAGGTACGCGAGAAACTGGGGGGGGGGGGTAATTCCTCAAAACCTTAGGGGGATCTCGGCACCCCTGTACTTATAGATAAATGACACTTATTTTGACGAAAAAAATTCCATTGTCTCTTTGGCCCTTCATTACAAAAGGGGCGTTCAAAATTTTGAAACGGGCATAACTCAACGAAATTTTTTTTGGGATTACTCCAATTCTAGAAGCTATTTAAAAAAACGCGAAATTTCTATCTATTTTTGGCGGTTACAGAATAAAATTCAAAAAAGTTCTTCTTACCTTTTTTTGTACTCACTCCACTGGATCTAACATTCAAAGATGAAAACTGCAGTCAGCAGCAATACAACCCACGAAATCGAATAAATATCGATACCACCTTATCAGTGCACATGTACTTATAAGATCGCTTGAAAAACAGCGAAAATGCACTTTCTATTTGATTCGCTGTAGAGTAATTCTGAAAAATTATTTAGTACCTAATAAAGATAAGAACTTGAATGTATTGATACCTATTGAATTCCAGCTTCCGTTTAAACAAACATTACCAGAGTCGTAGTCACATTCACTAGTCAGGTAGGGGCCTACCGAGGGGGGGAATCATTTTTACCTACTCAATATACCTACTAAAGTACACCCTTAAGGTAAAAACCTTAGAACATGGATATGTTCAAATTTTTGCTTTTTGGATTTTTTGAAAATTACCCAAATAGGGTATAGCCGGTTACGTATGGTGAATCTGCCCCCGAAACCGATGTTGACAGCTCCTACCCCAATAGATCAACCATGATGAGAAAACATTTCGACAAAGGGCCGATGTTTTTCACACATTTGTAAAAAACTACAAAAAAAGTAAAAATGCTCCAATTTCGTTCAAACTCGGGTAAACGGTTAATAATGAGTAGGGCAACCCAATATATTTATTTCAATATTTTTTTGCAGCGTTCTGATTACAAAAGTAACGATATCATTTTACATTTCATGAAATTTCCTTTAAAATAAGCCCAACTTCAATTAAAATATATTCAAATATTTTGCATGAAAATGCATATTTGATTGCTATTCGAATATTTTTTTTTTCAAAATAACCACATACTTTACGATTTTTAATTTTTTTTGAATATTTAGGAAATTTTTGCGTTTTGCGTATGACAATACTCATTTTAAGTAAAAAAAGTCTCAAGTTTTTTAAAACGAATTTTTTATTATAATTGATAAAAATTTAATTTCGATTCGATCATTTGCCTTATTTTGTGAATAGTGTTCCTATTTTAGAAAAGATATCAGTGGTATCTTAATTTTCGAGTAGAGCATATCAAGACGAGTAAAATGATGCCCATTGTATTTGAATATATTAGGTTATTTTAGGGTCCGGAAGATTGATGAAAAAATAGCTTCATTTCTACAGATTCATTTTTTCATCAATCACCAAATTCACACAAAACAGTAAAAATGAGCAAAATGAACAAATGAAATGTAAACAAAAAAAATGATGAATTTATTTCCTTGACATATATGTATACTAGGGTGGAGTGAAAAAAAAAAACATATCTTGGATTTCGACCAAATTTGGTGAGGTGGTTTACTTTGAGTGGGAGACCTGCCAAAAAAATTTTGAGCCCCCAGGGGGCAAGTGGAGGGGAGCTGGGGGGGCTCAAAGTGCACCTTCTTTTGAAAAAAACGCTGTTTTTTGTGTTTTTTTAGTAGAAAAAAATTGTGCGAGAAGCTGTCGTAGCACTTAAAAGTTGCAATTTGAGTTTCTACGTCTCCCTAAACCATCGCCATCCTTCTCCGATCAAAACTCAGAGCGCTACCAGGGGGTTGAAAAGTTGCAGATTGCAAAATTAAAGTAACATTTCGAGAAAAAAATGGCGCATTTTCAGGGAAGAAATGGCCAAATGAAAAAAACAATTCGAAATTCGTGTTCAGCAGGTCAAAATACCCCGTTAAACACACTTTTCGCGATAATTTTACTTCAAGTCTGAAAATTCATTTTTTCATGATAAAATTCACTTTTTTTTACTGCTTTTTCATTATGAAAAAATGAATTTTCAGACTTGAAGTAAAATTATCGCGAAAAGTGTGTTTATCGGGGTATTTTGACCTGCTGAACACGAATTTCGAATTGTTTTTTTCATTTGGCCATTTCTTCCCTGAAAATGCGCCATTTTTTGCTCGAAATGTTACTTGAATTTTACAATCTGCAACTTTTCAACCCCCTGGTAGCGCTCTGAGTTTTGATCGGAGAAGGATGGCGATGGTTTAGGGAGACGTAGAAACTCAAATTGCAACTTTTAAGTGCTACGACAGCTTCTCGCACAATTTTTTTCTACTAAAAAAACACAAAGAACAGCGTTTTTTTTTCAAAAGGAGGTGTACTTTGAGCCCCCCAGCTCCCCTCCACTTGCCCCCTGGGGGCTCAAAATTTTTTTGGGAGGTCTCCCACTCAAAGTAAACCACCTCACCAAATTTGGTCGAAATCCAAGATATGTTTTTTTTTTCACTCCACCCTAATGTATACAAAGATGAATACCTTTTTCCACAAATATAATGATTTTTTTTTTCATCAAAAATGAATAAAAAAAATGTATTATAGTAATTTTTTTCCAAGTCCACTATTTCTCTTGAAAAAATGCAAGTCAGTACCTGGGGTTTTGAGTGGCCTGAAATGTTCCTCAGACCTTACTCTATCACCTCCGATAGGCCTCACCCGCTCACTCCGATTTGTTTGCTCACAGCAGAGGTGAGTATTTCAGGAGATAGTGAGTTGATTCCCAGCTTTGAAAAAGGTTCTAATTGATACCCATTTTTTTTTTTGAAATGTCCGAATTGATTCCCACTTTTTTCCAGTGGTATGTACGAATTGATTCCCCCTTTTTTCCAGGAGTATATACGAATTGATTCCCCTTTTTTTCAGGGGTATGTACGAATTGATTCCCAACCTCTTTCAACAAAGGAATTTTTCAGGAGAGCGAATTAATATGCACAAAATGTTTCTACGACTTAAAATTAGGTTCAGCAAATGTTGGTTTGTTTCAAAATGTGGATTTTGGGCCTACAGAGCAGGTTTCACTCCAGTTCTCAAGAATTGAAATGAAAAATTTTCCCATATGTTTCTAAATCACAGATCTTCGAAGTTTTCGATCTTTTTATTTAAAAAACACAAAAAAGGTGTTGAAATAATTTTTTAAATCCAAAATAAATGACACCATTGTTTTTTTCGTAAAATTTTATTTCCGAAACTGCGATTAAAAAATTCCCAAGCATAACCCTTATGCAAAGAACTAGTAGTTAACTACTAAAAAAAAACTACTAGTAAACTACTAGTTTTTTCGGCAAGTAGTTTTACTAGTGAAACCAAACTAGTAGTAAACTAGTAGTAAAACTACTAGTTTGGTTTCACTAGTAAAACTACTTGCCGAAAAAACTAGTAGTTTACTAGTAGTTTTTTTTTTTTAAGTAGTTAACTACTAGTTAACTAGTAGTAAACTAGTAGTAATCTAGTAGAAAACTAGTAGTTTACTACTAGTTCGATTTTACTAGTAATAACTAGTAGTACTTTTTCAAAAATACACAATACTCAATGCAATAATTCATGTATGTATTATTAATCATTCAGAAATGTGTACAATGTAGACGTTATTTATTAGTTCCTTTTTTGCTGTTATTGCATTTTTGAATCACTGCTTGCTTAAACTTTGACTCAAAATCGAATATCGATTCCTTTGCAATTTTGTTTTTTATGGTTCCTGTAAATTACAAATTTTATTAAATACTTACAACAAAAAATTTATTGGTATGACACCACCATAAAATGAAACCTACGTTTTAAAATATTAATCCTGTCAGGATCAAGTTTCTCATTTGGTGGTGGAGCATCCGGACGATTTTTCCAAATGTTCGGTGTTCCCCCACACAACGAACCATTTTTCAATTCTATTTTTGAAAATAGAATTGTTAACCCAGTAGCCACAGATTTGCTTAATGTTTTTTCCGTGATTTGTGGCTCGCTATCCATTCTTTTCTTGAACTGCAACATTTAAGAAATAATTATTCATTTTACCTACTGAGAAATCGGTTTGAAAGTCGAATCAGGTTCAATATATTAAATACATACCAGAAGAATTCGTTGATCTTTCGTAACAGCGGTTTCATCATATTTTTTCTTTTGAGTTGTCACAGTCGCAACCTGTAAATATGAATTAATTAGTATCAAAATGCAAAAATTATACGAAACATGGGCACAGCTTTCCTATTTAAACCTGTAGGTATTACTTACAGTATTCAACTCTTTCACTGGTAGCTGATTATTATCATTATTTAATGGCGGTAGCTTGTTACAAATATTCAAAGGCGCAAATTTCGATGTACCACTTTCAGGGTCTTGTGGTAGATCAGCCTAGGTAGGATTTATAACAAAAAGTGATATAAATCATAACAAAGAAATTGAATTGAATTATTGCCTATAAAAGAGCATATAGGTATGGTATGAGGTACGAGGTACACATACGTTATCTGATATTTCCACGACAGTCTCTTTTTTTCCATTTTCAGTGACAGTAATCTTGTTCTCTCCATTTTCCACAACAGTCTCCTTCACTCCATTGTACAAGTAATCTAATTCTGGCGAGTTATTCAAGTTGGTTGGAAGATCAGGCTCACACAATATGTCTTCAGCCTGTGTATTATGAATGTGTTAAAATTGTGAAATTCTACTAAACAAACTAAGTACCACCTATATAGATGAGGTACAATGAGATTACAGAGAGAAAAATTTTCAGGCATGAGCAGGATTGATATTTTTAAATTTTTAGTCGGCAATTTTGAATTTTTTGGTCTGCATTTTTGACCCTTATTCCCCCAAAAATTTGTTTTCGAACCGCCTCTGCGGCGAAATCGTAATTATAGATTATCTTAAATTAAATTTTAGCCAAGAATCAAAATTAAGAACATTTTTGTGAAAAGACTGAAAATGTAATTTTTCAAAATCAATATCATTTTTATTCATTGACATTTGACACTCATCTTCCTAATCCAACAGTTCCAACACCGAAATAAGTCCATATTCAAACGATCTTGGAAAGTTGGAAAAAATTATCAACAAAAACCATCATACACAGTACAAATGTTTTTACCCCCTCCCTCCCTCCTCAAAAATATTTTGCAAAATCAAATAATTTGACTTACAATTTGTACACAAATCTTTTACATGATCCGTCGCAGCTTTTTTATCTTCTTCTGTTGGAGTTACATTGAATCGAGGGTCAAACAATAACGCTGTCTTGAATGCTATATTATCAAACAATAAATTTCTTCTCTTCTCCATTTCACTGACCAACTTTCGTGTAAAAGTGATCTGTAAGTGAAATGAAGTTAGCAAAACCTATCAAGAACAATTGACAAGAATAAGCTGATTATCTAGTTACTAATTTTTGCTGTACATAACTCCGCCGAAGTCCATATTTGTAACAAATCTGAGAATGTAATATCAGCTTTTTGGGAGCTTTATAGTAGCACTTTTCGCAGAACGAAGGCATGTTTTTATCTCCAACTCTCCCCACTGGTCGTTGGACAGAAATAATTGCGGCAAAAGTTGGGCTAGTTTTATAACCGCTGGTTTTAAACGCAACAAACGTTCTATCACGCTGTATACAGACATCCACCTACGTATGAAAATTTAATTTGAAAAAAAAGTACTCAACTTTCAATTATCAATTGTTTAGAAGTTGAACTGATTTTTATTCTCATCCTCCCATCCCCCATGTTGACAAATTTCAATTTCATTTTTAGAAACCTCTCTGAGCCACGAAAATAACTGAAATTTGAAATTCACTACTTTCAATTCTGAAAATTTTTTGATATCTCCCCACTTCATAGAAACTTGAGCACCAAAATTTATCATAAAAAAATTACATTTCAATTTTGAAATTATAAACAACTGCTATTGAATAAACTTTCAATTTATGATTTTTTTTTCACCATTTTTGTTAGAATTTTGAAGAAATTCACCACCACTTATACACCTCACTTGACCACCAAAATTTATCATAAAAAAATTACATTTCAATTTTGAAATTATAAACAACTGCTATTGAATAAACTTTCAATTTATGATTTTTTTTCGCCATTTTTGTTAAAATTTTGAAGAAATTCACCACCACTTACACACCTTACTTCTGCTTTATAAACGTATTAAAAAAAAACAATCGCACCTAGTAGTTACGTACGTCTAAAATTGGCTTCAGTGTGGTATAATTTCCCAACATCATTGAAACTCTCGGAGATGCCAGTCAAAATGTAGTTGACAGCATTGCCGTGAATTTTTTTGAAAAATTTTATTACAAATTATTTTTGGCGATCAAAATAATTTTGGCTTTATTTCGAAATGTTTTAATGAGCTAATTGAATTTGGTAAAATTTGAAAAAAATTTAACGCGATGTGCAACTTCAAATCTTACTGTAGAGGGCAAAAAGTAATATCTAATTTCGAAATTATTGGTTTAGGGAGGCTTTTCCAGGGATAACCCACAAAATCAAAAAAAATCGCCGAAATTGAACTCACTTTATGATCTAGGTTTACCCTCCTTTGGGTTGAGGAGCTCGACATTTTTTTGGAAAACTTTTTTTCGAACTGAACCTCCTCACCAGTATTCGTCAAAATCCAAGATTGTTTTCGATATCATTGATATAGGTAATCTACTTTTCAGACTATTGTACGTAATAATTTAAAAAAAAACCTTTCACGAGTTATTCTGCTCCGAAATATTCAACATGGATTGATGAAAATTGATTGAACTGGCAATGAATGGTTTCAGTCTTCTACGTACAAATTTTACTCGAGCAGGAAACCCTGAAACCTCTGCTTTCATGGAATTTCCTTTCCGTCAAGCTGGGGGAAAAGTACATGTAGCTTGATGTTTCCGGTGTAGCGAGTTTTTCATCTAGAATGAATCTTTGTATATGGGTTAAATTACCTACTCGTCGTATTTCGGATGACGAATAAGGACGAATGTGTGTATAAGGTTTTCATATGCGAGGTGATCAGCAGCAGCGGAGAAATTGTTCATCATGCGGTACATGGCGAAGGGAAAGGTTTATTTCCCGAATCTCGAGTCGTGTGTCAGTTACAGAGATGAATTACGACTGGTTAAGGGTTTGTTCATTCTGTACGCTCAGGTCTTTCAATCTATTCACCGTATACGAGAAAATTACATAGACGTAAATCACAAACCGCTGGCGCTGGTGGAACGCATCAAGGGCAAAAAAAATACCTATCTAGTGTAGTCATTTTCAACCACTCTACCTCTATTTTTTTTCCTCGTTTGAGTACGTTTGTTGTGACAACGACGACAGTCTGGGGGTTTCAGATGAAAAGCCCAGTCTGTCGTGTTTTTCATTGTTCGATGACTTGTGCTGTTCACTTGGTGGTTTTTTGTACGAATGGCTACTTTCTCCCAAATCGAATGTCGGCGGTGTTTGAAATATGGTTGCGTCCGGTGTGGGTTTAAATGTAGAAGGGGTTTCATTCGGTTGATTGAATGAATGAGATAGTTTTTTTTTTTCTGTATCAATTTTGTATTGTTTTTTTTTTTTTGGATGTTTCGACCTTTTCCATGATGTTCTGCTTTTGTAGCTCTGTAGATCTGTTCGGTGTTTTACTGCCATAACTTGATTATTAAGAAACTTATCGTCGAGGAAATTAATTCTTAAATGGTATAGGAGAGGAAAAGGAATAGAGATTGCGACGGTACTGTTTTAGTGATAAAATTTCGTACTCGTGTGTGGAAATATTCGGAAATGAAGTCAAATATATGTTGAGGAAGTCTAGATTTCTCATCGTGTCAGTTTATACGACAAATCAAGATAATCGCCAGTGACGCGAATATTCGCCAGAAAGGAAATTAAATTTTCTGTTCTGCTGGAATTCACCGTCGTGTAAGTACAAGTCTTGGAGACGTGTTCGCGCCGAGATAGCGGTACGAGATTTTCTAAATTATATTCGCGAGTTGTAGGAACGTGATGGCTTGAAGGTGGAAACGCTCTTGTACAAATAAATTCTGTTTTCAAGTCGAGAAGGATTTTGAATGGTGAAGGGCGAAGTTCCAAGTGAGATAATTCATCATAATTATTCTCTCTAAACCTGAATCGATGAAATTTCTGTGAAATTCTGTCTTTTTGAATCAGAGAAATAATTTTTACTAAAAATTGGCGATTTTATATTGCTCTTTTAGTTTAAGAGGGTGCTCTACGCTTTGCGGGAATTAATTCTGGTCTATCTGAAACTTACAAGGCGCAAATTCGAATTTTCATTTTTTTGGATTATAAAGTGATAAAATGATGAAACAACGAACGAATATGATTTTAGAACGCAAAAAAAATAAAATAGAAGCATTTGGAAGTTTCAATTGTCATTATAATTATTTTTATTGAACTTAGAAAAAATGTAAGATTTTATGACGGTTTTTACAAGAATTCTCTGAGACTACGGAATCAGATTTGTTGAAATTTTAATATGTTATATAAAAAAGCATTCCTGACAGGCTAAAAGAGCCCTTTTTTTGATTTTGATTGAAAAAAAAATTAAAATTGAAATATTTTTCAAACTTTTGAGAAAAATGGAAAAAGGGCTCTTTCATCCTATCAGAAATGTTATTTTACACCACATATCCAAATTTCATCAAATTTGATTCAATAGTCCCCGAAAAATCTTGCAAAAACCGTCATCAAATCTTGCGTTTCTTTCAAGTTCAATAAAAATAATTATAATGACAATTGAAACTTCCAAATGCTTTTATTTTCTTCTTTCTACGTTCTAAAATCGTATTCGTTCGTTGTTTCATCATTTTATCACTTTATAATCCAAAAAACGAAAATTCGAGTTTA